>CABFOW010006948.1:0-10215 GCA_902141385.1 Timema californicum
AAACAAGAGATGGAAAACAGAAGACGGTTCTGTTGGGACTAGAGTTGCGGGGGAAGAGGGGTAGGATTTGAGGATTTAATTGGTGGGATTGTCAACAGCACTAGGGGTAGGTAACTGTGACATATGGAGTAAGGGATGCACAAATATTAATATTAGTATCAACAAGTATAGTATTCGGGGATTTTTGTCATTCGAGGTATTTAACTTGCGGATTCTTAACCAACTGTTTATATCAGCACACGACTTATTAACGAACTACCCGCCTCAGTGGCGTAGTTGGCTAACGTGTTGAGCTCGACTGCTGAGGACGGGGAGATCGAGTTTTGAATCTCGGTCGGGTGAACTGGGGGTGGTTTTTCCCCAAATGGTTTTCCACCCTCCCTCCACGCAAATTTGGGTTCATTTCCTCTAATTCAACCTTCCCAATTCCTAATCCATTAGCGTAATTAGTACTTAAAAGCGTATAACTCGAACGGGTAGTAAGACGTGGTGCTAAATAATAATAATAATTAACTAACTTGAATCTATAAATAGAAACAACACCCAGCCCCTGGTCGTTGATTCACCACTGATACATTTTTCGTCCATGCTGGAAATCGAACACGGGACCCTTAGAGCAGTAGACAGAGTTCTGATAGCTATGGATATAATAATAAAACATAACCCATTATCATGGATGAAGCGTTAAGGAGGCTATAGATGTTTAGTGTATGATCGTATAAGGTAAATAAAAACAGTAAATATATTTTTTATGTTTTAAATATCTATTTTTTTTAACATTAATCAACACTAACTTAAAAAAAATACATGAACACGTCCACAATTTTGTTTTACCTTCGTAATAAAGCTAAATTATTTGACTGAGAAAATCAAAGCGTTTAATAATATTATATTTATACTAATAGTCATATTTAAAGAAAATATATATATTATATTGCTACTAATACAACATTATTTAAAGAAAGTATACCTATTTTATCTATACTAAAACATAATTATTTAAAGCAATTATACCTACTAATTTAAAAGCTAATCGAAATGTCTAATGAAGCACTATTTTATAAAATTGTCTTGAGTGTTTAAAATTGTTACTAACAAAAACTTAAATCATATTCTGAATTATTTTTAACTATCTATAATAAAAATTATTTTACACGTTAGTGCATGGTTTAAGAATCGTTTACCACTAGAAACTATAGTTTATATCTTTCCACGGGTTATTTTTTAAACGTGTAGCAACGGCCGATTGGTTTGAAACGTTCTACTCGAATTGAACTTAAGACAGTCGTTGACGGAAAAGTATTGGTTAAAATCCTGTTCGAGTAGGGCCTATACCTACAATATTTCTCCATATTTCGGTTTGGAACATGATTCTACAGTCCTCTAATGCTAAGAGGGTGAGTTCTCTCATCTAAAATAAACCTCCTCATCCTTATCTCTTAGATCAAGTCATTGAGAGCGCCCCCTGATTGAATTATTATTATTAGCACCGCGTCTTACTACCCGTTCGGGTTATACGCACTTACGCTAATGTGTAATGATAGGGTGATTGTGAGATGAAATGAAGGACCTACAGTTTAACGTGGAATCCGAACCACGGTGGAGGCCTGGCATTCCCCACATTCACAAGATGTCTTGTCAGAGGTGAAGGAAGGGTTTGGTAACCCCCTGATTGAAGTATATTATTCTAATACTGGAGTATATCTTATGAGAATGTCAATTTTATAGTTTAAAAAACCCACTAAAAATGATCCTCAATTATATTGGAATTATATGTTTTGAGCCTCGTTATAAAATGACTGTTTATTTGAAGCAAACTAGATCTGTGTTTCTAATCATTTACTTTAACTAAAAGTATGTGACCTGGTGGTCTAGGGGTAGGGTGTCTGACTTCTGTGCTGGGGTCCGGAGTTCAATCCTCGGTCCCGGCACAGATTTATCTGATTGGTAAACCCTTCCTTCACCTCTGACAAGACCTGTATTAATCACAACTTGTGAATGTGGGGAATGCCAGGCCTCCACTGAGGTTAGGATCCCACGTTAAGCTGTAGCTCCTACATTTCATCACACAATCACCCTACCATTACACATTAGCGTAAGTGCGTATAACCCGAACGGGTAGTAAGACGCGGTGCTAATATAATAATAATAATAATAATAATAATTAATAATAATAATAAATCTTAACTAAAATGAGCACATTAAGTATTTTTATTTAGTTTTTAAAGTTATACAACTTGAAATATGAAGTTTTCTATACAATAGTAGTTACACAACAATTACGAATAGCTGTATATTCGTTTGGTGTGTGGTTATTTTAGTGTTAGTTGTAATATACCCTGATTTTTGTTAGAAGAACAGTAGAGAAAATTCAAACACATTTCTTTGCGGCCAACTATTGGTGTTATTTTTAATTAGTAACTTTAGTAATTAACAGATACTGTTCTTTCTACCAAAATCATACTATACATATTGAAAGCAACCACGATCATCCATCTACAATCTAACCCTTGAATCTACTATTTTAAATTCACTGGTATAGTTTTAAAATAGACTACGCATTTTATACAAACAATTCCATTTTTATAAAACTTTTTAAAAAATATCATACGCTAAAATCCATTGACATTAATCCGTTAAAACCATCTATGCTTATTTACTTAACTGGTAGCATGTATTTAAAACTCCAGACCGGATCTATTAATTTTACATTTCTGAAATTTAGCTCTATATTTTTATTATTTTTATAACCCTTTTGGGAAATAAATGCATCTATTTCAAAATATAGGATTGATTTATTGTCAAAATGTGAATGGTATTTCATTCCGAAAGTCACTAGAGAGGTATATATTTGTCGTCATTAATTGTTATTCCTCATACCACTTACCATTTCGTAAATAAACATAAAACAATTCATTTGTGTATCTTAAACTAACAACTCCATTTTGTTTTGTTCATGACGACACAGACAAAAAAAACTGGATTAAACCAATATACAATAGCGTTGACGACAGAATAACTTGCACGATAATTAAGTTTTAATTATTATTATTATTATTAGCACTGCGTCTTACTACCCGTTCGGGCTATACGCACTTACGCTAATGTGTAATGGTAGGGTGAATTGTGAGATGAAATGGAGGACCTACAGTTTAACGTGGAATCCGAACCACGTTGGAGGCTTGGCATTCCTCACATTCACTAGATGTCTTGTCAGAGGTGAAGGAAGGGTTTGGTAATCAGTAAGTTTTAATTAACATAAGGTTTTTTCCCCCGTATAACCGCGTCTTACTACCCATTCGGTTTATGCAACTATGTACTAAATTGCGCTAATGGTTTTTAGGGTTTAGGAATGTTTAATCTAGAGGATGTTTACTCGTTTTTGCGTAGAGGGAGAGTGTAAAACCATTTTGAAAAAAAATCACCTCAGTACATCCGACCGAGATTCGAACCCTAATCTCCCCGTCATCGGAAGTTTGATCTACTGCAAGAGTAGTGCGTTATATCACGCGGCCAATGGAGCCGGTCTTAAGCATAAGTTAAAATAATTCATAACTAATATTATAATGTATATTTAAAATATTCAAATTGTAGTTTTAAGTAAAATTTAGTTTCGTTTGAAATTTCTGATGTTGGGTGTGGAATGTGGGTGGTTTTATACATACTCAGGTTTTCTCTCCAGTTCTCCTGTAGATGTACCTAACTAATATATATTTATGGTTTTGTGGAAGCTGATGATATTAAAAACCATTTTCACATTAGTAAATTAGTTTTTCACTTTACAATTTCAAATAATTCATTGAGCTTACCTGATAAGTTACAAACTATATATATATAAAGAAGACCACGTCCGACCATCAACATTGTTTGAAAATTACTAACATTAGTCATTCAATAAATATATATTATTTGATGTATTTACTATAAATTTAATCTAAAAGATTTTCAAAAACTTTCAATAATCCTTCCTTCTGGATTTCTTTATAATTTATAGTTATATTATTAATTAATTGAGCTAAGGTGACAGTCAATAAAATTGTATTTTTATTTCCAACACTGTGGGAACATGAGCTTACTGTTTTCAAATAACTGCCTTCCTATGAAAATCAGACTGTACCAATCGAACGACAGCTAAAACATAAACTATGCCAAATATTTTTAAAAAAACTCGAAGTTTTTATAATGTTCAACCTAAACTTTTAATTCTTCATGTGCCGAATTAAATTTATTTTGAAATACAACCTTCTGAACATTTAAGAACATCCGAACCACTTTTTTTGGAGGGTGGGGGGGAGACTACTTTTATAGAGACAGTTATAAAAAATACCACTTTTAGTTAAACGAATTATTTGATGTATGCAAACATTTTAATTTCGGTTATACTGTCATTAACTTTAAACAATAACTGCCGTTGCAATTATTTGTAAACTCAACTGCAATATCTCGATTAAATAATATTTTTTGCCTTCACCCAAAATTAGCTTTCTTTTATTCTAGTTACACGAGTTCTTGGTGGATAAACATACAATTCGCTAAATACTATGAATATATACTAGTATAGTTATATAATAAAAGCCCTTGTGCTGTTGTTTGCCCTGAGTTTTTCTCAAACTTCCCGATAAATTCCAAAACTTCAATTTCACACATTGATTACTTCAATGTTGTACAGTAGCCCCATGGCTTCTTTGGTGCTGACTGACAGCTGACGGCTTTTAAAAGTTACCAGACCAAATTATTTATCCCTAGGCCAAACCAAATGATCTGCAAAAACATGTCTTTAGCAGCTGTCACTTCTGACAGTCAAAATTTAGGTATATACCTAGATCTTGACAGTCGGAAGTAAGCTGTGAGTTGTCAGTCAGCACCAAAGAAGCCATGGGGCTACTTAAGCTACCTCCAAAATTCTTAAAACTTTTATTTTTCATGAGGGTGGCCCCAGGGGGGGGGGATTTAACACACCACGATCACGTGGCTTGAATGATATATATTGAACATTTCATCTTTATAGGCAAAATATGAAACTTTAAATACATAAATCTTGATAATCTGTTTCGTCAGAGCCATTGACACAAATCACGCACGCTACCTCCTGTTGTGAACAATCTAAAAATAGATAAAAACAACTGGGAACAATCTTCGTCTGCGCAAAATCTGAAATTGCGCTTTTAGGTGAGAGTTTAATATAAATTAACTCACTTCAGTGGCCGAATGGACTAAGGAGTCACTCTCGTGTTAGACTGACCTACTGATGACGGGGAAATTGAGGTTCGATTCTCTGTTAGAACTACTGAGGGTGTTGTTTTTTTCGAAATTGTTTTCCATCCTCCTTCCATTCAAATATGGGTATATTACCTCTAAAACACTTTCTTACTCTTCCCTATCCCATATATATATATATATATATATATATGTATATATATATATATGTATATATATGATAATTACTCTGTTGGTGTAGTTGTGAGAAAGGAATCATTTTAGATGTAAAGCTACCCGCATTTGCGCGTAAGGAGAGTGAGAAATAGTTTAGGTAAAAACTCCCTCATTAGACCAAACCGGGATGTGAACCCCGGTCTCCTCGTAATCAGCGGGTCATTCTAACATGAGAGTGTACGCTCTAAGCCATTCGACCGCTGAAGTAGGTAATGAATAAACATTGTGTTAAAATAAATCAGCTAAATTATACATCTTAGTAATATTTATAATCACACAGCACGCTTCAGTGTCCGCATGGTCAAAGGCGTCAAGAGGAGATTGTGATTCGTTCCTGGTCTGGTGTACTGAGGGGGATTTTTCCACAAATGGTTTCCCACTGTCTCTTTACGTAGATGCGGGTACACTTAATTAAAATTCATTCGTTCTCATTCTTAACTTCTCTTTAGTGTAATTAGTACATAGAAGTATAGCTCAAAAGTATCGTCAGACGTGGTACTTTATATATATATATATATATATATATGTATGTATGTATGTATGTATGTATGTGTGTGTGTGTGTGTGTGTATATATATGTATAATTACACAAGTAAACTTAAATTAGGTCAAGGTTCGAATCCTAGCCAGATGCATTGAGATTTTGTCCTTAAATAATAATAATATTTAGCACCGCTTCTTACTACCCGTTCAGGTTATACGCTTTAAGTACTAATTACTCTAATGGATTACGAATTGGGAAGGTTGAATTAGAGAAAGTGAACCCGAATTCGCGTGGAGGGAGAGTGGAAAACCATTTAGGAAAAACCACACTCAGTTCACCCGACCGAGATTCGAACCTCGATCTCCCCGTCCTCAGCAGTCGAGCTCAACACGACAAGCGCGTTAGCCAACTACGCCACCGAGGCGGGTTTGTCCTTAAATATTTCTCACTTTTCCTCTTAGAAAATGCTGGTACATTTCCTCTAAACCCTACCCTCCATATTTCTAGCCCATAACTATAATTAATTGAGAATATTATGGGCTTTTTGTAATACATTGTGAAAGGGTGGTGTGGGGGGAGAGGAAAAAAAACACGCCCTTGGAATCTTATCTATGTTATTCATCCCCTTCTCTAAAAAAGGTGGGGAGATTTAAGGTGTGCTCAGATGTTAGCTTATTAAGAAAACGGCCAAGTAGTAGAAAGTGAGGGTGAAAGGTTCACTGAGAGATGAGGAGATAATGACTCTGGTTATTTTATTATAAGTGAGCCTCCATTAGATCATAACAAGGTGAGCTGTTCATCCCCCTTTCTTTCGGGTACTGCCAACATTACACGCACACCTCACGAAAAAAAAACCCTGAAGATAAGTAGCGATAAAAATTGAATTTACGAGATGTCGGGTCGATTTTTTTTATTTTTTATTATTTATTATATTATCTCCTTCTTTTAGAAGCGATAACTATAAAATGATTATCCTGTGAACTAGAGCTTTATTCTCTCCCAATTTTTTTTAGTCCCCCCTCCCCCCTCCCTACCTCCTTCCTGCCATTTTCTTTCTAACCGTGACTTCGCACAAAGTTGGTAAAAGTGACGATGAAACACACCTGGTCAGATGGTGTTTTATCTTCCACAAAGTAAGGAAAATGCGGGAAACTATCGGCGCTAGAGATCAAATACCCGTTCTGAAGAACAGAGCAAAAGAAAGCTTGCCGATTAAAATAAATGGGAGATTGAACAGTACTTGCTTTAAATGGGATGCTTTAAATTAAATTTAAATTACCTTTTTCTTTTCTGGACTAAAAACATGCTTCATAATCTGATTATTATTATTATTATTACCGCGTCTTACTAACCGTTCGGGTTATACGCACTCACGCTAATGTGTAATGGTAGGGTGATTGTGAGATGAAATGGAGGACCTACAGTTTAACGTGGAATCCGAACCACGGTGGAGGCCTGGAATTCCACACATTCACACAATGTCTTGTCAGAGGTGAAGGAAGGGTTTTGGTCATCAGATAAATCTTTGCCGGGACCGAGGATTGAACCCCGGCCGCCAGCATAGAAGTCTGACACCTTACCCCTGGACCACCAGGTCACCTCATAATCTGATGATTCTGGTACTTAATATATTTTAAATTGTAAATAAGGTATATTACTAATGGAGATGTATTGATGTATTTTGTTCTAACCCGCCTCGGTGGCGTAGTTGGCTAACGCGCTGGTCGTGTTGAGCTCGACTGCTGAGGACGGGGAGATCGAGGTTCGAAACTCGGTCGGGTGAACTGGGGGTGGTTTTTCCTCAATGGTTTTCCACTCTCCCTCCACGCAAATGCGGGTTCACTTCCTCTAATTCAACCTTCCCAATTCCTATTCCATTAGCGTAATTAGTACTTAAAGCGTATAACCCGAACGGGTAGTAAGACGCGGTGCTAAATATTATTATTATTTTGTTCTAAAATAAATTAGTGGAAATAATTAATAAATGCCTTTTACTCAAACTAGCTTGCCCCTGTGTATAGTGAAAATTCATATATAATAGTAACTTATATTTAGTAAAAAAATATGAATTACTAATTGTATATAATAGTATACATTTATTTTTAAACGCGTTATTGAATAAGCATCCATATATTATACAGGTCAATGTTGCATATCTTAGCATATTGTAACGATACTTATCTGAACCCTTCTCATATATTTAAAAACTCATGGATGAAGTGCATCTTTCTTTAAAGTATGGTATGTAAAATATCCTTTCAATACTTCATCCATGGAGAATCACGCGATTTTCATAAATAATGTCCATGGATTGCACAATTAAAACTTATTTTTTCTTTCAAAAGCGAACTCCGCAGTATTGAAAAAAAAAGTAAGTAACGCTAGCTCCCTCTACCAATAGGAAACTAGCTTTCATAACACCTGTCGCCAGGACTATTTCGATTTGTTGGTTTTGAGACTGGTCACGAGTGGGGTAAGGTGTAGGTCATTATATAATATGCTTGTGCGTATGAGAGTGCACAGAGTGCCAATACAAATCATACACACCGGTAACATAAATCTAGCAGTAGCATCAATTCACAGTGCCACTAACTGAAATCTGTAGTTCAACTAAGTTGTATCATATAAACTTATATATTCATTGCCGAAGATAAAATAACTTTAATAAATCGTGTGCAACATTAAAGGTCTTATTTATTCAGTTAAAACATCACAATAATTCCGTATCGTAATAACTGGCGTTCGATCACGGGGCTATAAATACCAATTATCTCACAATACCGAAATACCATACCGTTTTAATTAGTGCTAGATCACGGGGCTATAAATACCAATTATCTCACAATACCGAAATACCATACCGTTTTAATTAGTGCTAGATCACGGGGCTATAAATACCAATTATCTCACAATACCGAAATACCATACCGTTTTAATTAGTGCTCAATCACGGGGCTATAAATACCAACTATCTCACAATACCGAGATACCATACCGTTTTAATTAGTGCTCAATCACGGGGCTATAAATACCAACTATCTCACAATACCAAGATACCATACCATTTTAATTAGTGCTCGATCACGGGACTATAAATACCAATTATCTCACAAAACCGAAATATAACACAGTTTTAATTAGATCTCGATCACGGGGCTAAAATGACAATTATCTCACAATACCATACCGTTTTAATTAGTGCTTGATCACGGGGATATAAATAACAATTATCTAACAATACCGAAATACCATACCGTTTTAATTAGTGTTCGATCACAGGACTATAAATACCATTATCTCACAATACCGAAATACCATATTGTTTTAATTAGTTCTCGATCACGGGACTATAAATACCAATTATCTCACAATACCGAAATAACATACCGTTTTAATTAGTGCTCGATCACCGGGCTATAAATACCAATTATCTCCCAATACCGAAATACCATACCGTTTTAATTAGTGGTCCATCACGGGGCTATAAATAACAATTATCTCACAATACCGAAATACCATACCGTTTTAATTAGTGCTTGATCACGGGGCAATCAGCAGCTAACTAACTAATGGTATCACTTCAATGGACCGATTAATCCAATATCATTATAATATATTTTTCTATCTGCTTTCATAGTCACATGGTCTAAAAAAATCTATAAGGCATTACTATCTCAATAGATTGAACTGCCGATAACGGTAATATTGGGCTTTGAATCCTAGTTGGATGCATTAACAGTGGTTTTTCCGACATTGTTTTCCACTCTATTTCGATAAAAAATGTGGGTAACACTCTAAATCCAACCTTCCTTATTCCTAACACCATAGCGTAATTAGTACATATGAATGTAGCCCGAAAGGGTAGTAAAACGCGGTGCTAAAAAATAATAGAATAATACATGTATGGAAGAAGAAATTTGAGATAAAAATAAGAAAACGCTTCATAATATAATGGGTTATCATTTCTGGTTAAATCGATTTCTTAAATTATCTTACTAAAGGGAAGATGTTAATAATTAAGTTACATTTTAAGGAGATGAACTATCTTTATATATATATCTTATATATAAAATTCTCGTGTCACAATGTTCGTTCACGTACTCCTCCAAAACGGCTTGACCGATTCTCAGGAAATTTTGTGAGCATATTGAGTAGGTCTGAGAATCGGCCAACATCTATTTTTCATACCCCTTAGTGATAAGGGTTGTCCACCCTTAACATTTTTCTATAATTTTTAGACATTTTTTAAATATCTTTATATAATTCTTATACCAGTGTGTAACGGGCAGCGTGGGGGG
>CABFOW010006948.1:14069-27784 GCA_902141385.1 Timema californicum
TCTCTCAACAGGACAGTTTCATATTATGTTCATGAATCACAGAATGTGCCCAGAGAACCGTCTCTCAACAGGACAGTTTCATATTATGTTAATGAATACAGAATGTACTCAGAGAAGTTATTTTTGTACTACAGAATGTCTGTGGTTTCATTTGATGAACTACTTGGTCTAGTGAATGGAAATATTGCAAAACGTGACACCATCTTGAGGGAGAGTATTTATTATTCCTGCTGAAAGACTTGTTGCGACATTGAGGCACAACTGCCTGTTAACGCTTGGTGTAGTTTGATTCGCGTTTCTACCGCTAGGGGGTTTTAACTCCTCCAGAGGTAGCGGTCAAAACGCTGGTCTAGACGAAAACTTATTTTCTAACTTTATAACAAGGGTTTCATTCAAAGGCATGGTTGATAGCGTTTTAACCGCTGGTGTCGAATAGGCCTAATCACGACCTCTCGGTGACCGTGCGGGGTGGAGGGCAAATTAATATTTGTACAACGTGGCAATATTAAACGGCCCTGAAAGCGCTGAAGTATTGAGTCTCTCTTTGGTAACCCCTACATCTGATCAGCGTGGAAACACATCGCCAGGCCGGGGCGGTTTGTCGAACCAGGTGTTGTACTTGAGACCATGCGGTCCAGGGGATCGGCACAGATATCGATAGCGCTTAAAAACTATACGCATTCAATACTAGCAATTCCACACGGCGTAGCCCGTGACCCACTGTGGTATAAGAATTATATAAGCCACCCCCCCTCCTCCCCGCAATTCGCCCTCCATGGGGCCCGATTTCATTTTGAAACGTTATCTATGAAACGGAATTCTAAATCAGATTAAAAATATTTTCTTCAAAAATTTGTTAAAAATAGCCTAATTAAAAAGATAACTAATAAATTAAAAATCCGACTTCTAGGTGCATTCGGACCCCCTTCCGTCCACCTATTTTAAAAATTTCAGATCCCTGCGTTCCGTATATTTGTCTGGACATCGCACACAAACAAACAAACATACAGACAAACACTTACTTTTATTATCATAGGTGGATGCCTTAAACTGACTCAAATATTACTCCCAAAACTGCCTAAAAAGGACTCAAGCCAATAAAATACCACGTCAAATTCCAAAATGACCAAATAAAATGACATTTCATCAAAATATGGGCTCTGTTCATCACCGGTGGCTTACTCTGAACGTAGAGAAGAGCGAAGCAGGCTGGACAATATGACCCACCCTATATAACTCACAAACTATTTTAATAAAAAATAAGGGTGGGACGTTCGAATCCTATGGGATTTTAGAGATTCAAGATTGATAAAAAAAAAGTTTCAAAAAAATAATCTCGAATACAATTATGAAGATATTGATTTGATATAATAATTTTAAGCAGTTTCTTAAAGGAATGATATAAACTAGTGTGGTTAGTAAAGTATCATGATCACAAATAAAGGACATACTTGTATTAAAAAAGTGTTCATTTTGTTTTTTATGACTTAGTATACATGACAAACAAACACATTTGGATTGATCGGTGGTAACAAGTAGTAACACCCGTTTCGGTGGCCGCTTGGTTTAACGCGCTACTCTCGCAGTGGACTAGACTGCTGATGACGGGGAGATAAAGGTTCGAATCTCGTTCGGGTGTAATGAGGGTGGTTTTTCATAAATGGTTCTTCACTCTCCCTCTACGTGAACGCGGTTGCATTTTATATAAAATATTACCTTCCTAAAACCATTAGGGTAATTAGTACATAGGCGTATAAACCGAACGGGTAGTAAGACGCTGTACTATAATAAAACTAAAACTATACAAAACTATAAGATTCGAGTTGGTGACCTGGTGGTCTAGGGGTAAGGTGTCAGACTTCTATGCTGGCGGCCGGGGTTCAATCCTCGGTCCCGGCACAGATTTATCTGATTGCCAAACCCTTCCTTCACCTCTGACAAGACATCTTGTGAATGTGGGGAATGCCAGGCCTCCACCGTGGTTCGAATTCCACGTTAAACTGTAGGTCCTCAATTTCATCTCACAATCACCCTACCATTACACATTAGCGTAAGTGCGTATAACCCGAACGGGTAGTAAGACGCGGTGCTAATAATAATAATAATAATAATAATAATAATAATATAAGATTCGAGGGCCCGAATTTGGATTTGAGTCTAGAAAGAAAATTAAAGATTTGGATTCGAGAGATATAGGGTTCGACGCTTCTCTAAATAAAATCTTAAAACATGTTAAGTACAACTGACATAAAGCACAAGTCCACGTCTTTGGCAGTAGTCCCGTAACCACCATACTAAAGTCCGTTCACTGTAGGATATTGGTAGGAAAAAAGACCTTCCAGAGAGTAATTACTACCGTGAATGTAGTATAGACTAAATTACAAATGGTTGAACAGAAACAAGACCTTGCTTCGCTCGGCCAATGAATGTTATCACTTGAAAACGTCCTGGTATTAGAATAATAGGCCTATTCCATTAAGTGCACACACAAAAAATTGTGAAATAAACACGTTTAAAGATGGTATATGCGCATTAGTTTGGAGAGGTCTTTATAAAGTACGAGTGTAAGTCCGCCATCAGTTAAGCCAGCCGATATTCAAAACTCGACCTCATCATCCGTGGAAATCCGCTAACTAGCGAACCTGTCTTATTAGCTCACACTATCTCCAGTGTTGGTGCCATGTAATTAATAAATGAATGAATGAATGCATTATTATTAAGTGTTCTGTCTTCCGACAGGTTCATTCCTTTTGTTAAGGAAATCAGATCGCCAACTTGCCCTGTCCTCAGCCTCCTCCTTAATCTACAAGAATTTTCTCCTTTCCTTCATGTCATCCAATATTTTAATCCTCCTCCTTCCTAAGCTCCCCTTTCCCTCGACCTTTCCTTCTATGGTGTCGTGCAGGAGACAGTTCCTCCTAAGCATTATGTCCGATACCGTTTATTCTTTTTTTTTATTTTTTTTTCCGAAGAATTAAATAGGTAATCCAATAATATAAACGTTTTATTTCTTAATTTAAAGTGTGATGAAAGCGATACCGTCTTCACCAGAAACTAAAGTCTGTATTGTCGTCGAGATCCATTAGATATTGTCTTTGATAATAATCGAGAAATGATTCTTCGCATAGATGTAATTATGTTTGTCTTCAATTAACCCCTTCTCTTTATTCCTCTTTCAGTATCTCTTTGCCATTTCTCATCCTTCACTTGTCTAGGTATTCATTCTACCTTACCCTGATCAAAGGCAAACTCCATATTTGCATGTGATCTCCTTAGAGCGTTCCACAATAAAATTACGACTTTATTTTCAATATAAAGGGGAAATAATTTCCTGTTTTCATAGGAAGAACCTTACCTGATAATTCACTAGATATACTTTCACGTGTTCATACGTCAAAACATATGATATATGTCTGTCACTTTGGATATATATATTATCATGTATATAAATTCATATTGACAATAGATTAAAATGTCATTTTTAAATGCAAAAAAACAACCCAAGTTTCTTCCTACTATACCGCGCTACATGCTGTAACAGGAGAGTGATATATAGGTATTTAATCTCGCTTTGAGTATTATTATTATTAATAATAATATTATTATTATTATTATTAGCACCACGTCTTACTACCCGTTCGGGTTATACGCACTTACGCTAATGTGTAATGGTAGGGTGATTGTGAGATGAAATGGAGGACCTACAGTTTAACGTGGAATCCGAACCACGGTGGAGACCTGGCATTCCTCACATTCACAAGATGGCTTGTCAGAGGTGAAGGAAGGGTTTGGTAATCAGATAAATTTTTACCGGGACCGAGGATTAAACCCCGGCCGCCAGCACAGAAGTCTGACACCTTGCCCCTAGACCACCAGGTCACTTCGCTATGAGTAGACTCACGTTTAGTTTAAGATCTTTTCACTCAAAGAGTAATATAATTACAGGTATATTATGCATGTCTATGTCATTATTATGTATCTTTGGATTACTATCGTAAATAAAATACTTACGTATGATATTATTAAGATATTAAATATATGACTTTTAAAGTGTAAGGAAAAGAATCACAAATCGTAAATATTTTTATAAAATTGAATGAAACAAAGGGATTTAATATTTAAAATATTTGCTTATTTTGATGTCAATATTGAACTAGAGATGATAATAGTAGTATTTAAAGGAGCTATATCAGCATTTTAGCATTTTAATAATCTAGAGAGAAAAAAAAACACCTTCATCACAACCGATCAGAATTCGAACCCTGAATTACCACCCATCACCGACAAACCAAACTACTGCGTGTTCGTCGATGCTGGTTATAAATCTACAAGTATTCTAGGAATTAAATGAAACATTATAACAACTATGACTCGATTAACGGTTTGATAAATTTATTTTTGTAGCGTTTATGTTACATAATACCCCGTCGTTGGTGTATACTCTGTAGTGCCAGTGTTAGGAATATGATATTGAAAGTAAAAAATTGATACTATACTCATTCATATTATCGGAAGAAAAATATCCATAGCGTATTAGTATCAAAAAGAGTAAGTATCGGTATCAAAATTTTAATCTGGAAAAATATGTTGTAGAGTTCTATCTAGTAGGTCTAATAATAATTCTATCATTTGTATAATAGTTGTATTTTCAAATTTATTTAAAACATTGACAATTATAATGATTTAAGCATGTTATTGTATACTTGGGTCTATCGAATCTATGTTGTGTGTTGGAACATGGAAGGTATGATAGATAGTATCGTACTAAGGATTCTATTAAAGGTTTTACCATGCCAGCTTTCAAAACAGCTATGAAAATGTAGCCGATGGAAGTTTATTTAATAGATAAATATTAGTATTAGTAATAATTTATTTCAGTCTCTTTTGTATCTTACTTTAACCATTAAAAGGGTTGAACTTTACTTTCTTAGATTATGAAGTGAACCAATAACCCAAAAATAAACATTCAAAAATAAAATAAAATATTAAAGAATAGCTTATAGCTTGCCAATCCTCCAAAGTTTCTTCTTGCTTGTCATTCAGAAAATGAGTGAGGATTCAGAAATGTTGTCATTTGTTCTTCCTCCACAGTCCACCCTAGTAAACATTTAATACCCACCCGCCTCGGTGGCGTAGTTGGCTAACGCGCTTGTCTTGCAGAGCTCGACTGCTGAGGACGGGGAGATCGAGGTTCGAATCTCGGTCGGGTGAACTGGGGGTGGTTTTTCCTAAATTGTTTTCCACTCCCCCTCCACGCAAATGCGGGTTCACTTCCTCTAATTCAACCTTACCAATTCCTAACTCATTAGATTAATTAGTACTACGTAAAGCGTATAACCCGAACGGGTAGTAAGACGTGGTTCTAAATAAAAATAAACATCTAATCGCAACAAGAGTGAAGATGACAAAGTTGTTTCTTTCGATACCGATTCGATACCGGAGTGTGAGTACTAATATCAGTAAAAGTATCGGAAAAATTATTGAATAAAAAAAATACTAGTATCGAAAGGAAATTATCGATATTATTTGGTTATCGAAAATTTTTTCACATCCCTAGCCAGTGTGTTGGATATTATCACAGTCAAATCGCAGGTTAGTAATTAAAAATTAATTTAAGAATCCCAAATAAATTAAATCCTGATTCAGTGGCCGAATAGTTTAAGCCGTCATGTTCGTGTTACACTGGCCTGCTGGTGACGGAAATATCGCGGTTCGAGTAGCAGTCGGGTCTATTGAGGGTGGTTTTTTCCTAAATGGTTTCCCCATTCTCCTTCCATGATAATGCAGGTAGATTACCTCTAAGATAGTTCCTTTATCATCCTTATCACATTAGATTAATTATCATAACATGAACGGCCAGTACGAAATGATGATAAAAAAAAAAGTATTCTAATTTGATTTAAATTAACCCGGCCTGGAGTCGATTTTGCTGTGGTGAGGTAGCTTGATTTAATGACGTATCTTTAAGCGATCCAACCTTAATTTTAAATCTCGAGATTAAGTATATTTTAACTATTTTATTTTGTTTAATTCATAAGACTTAAAATATTCCGTTCCTTCTTTTATTTGAAGGACTTATGGATTTATAAAGTAAAGTTTCCTCTTTAACTTTAAATGATTTAATAGATATGAAAAATGTTTTTACCTTTACATTGTTTCATCAAGAAAGTAAAAATGGTAAAGTTTAACTCTAAATAAATTACTCATCATCATCATCATCATCTACATCATCATTAACTATTTACAGCCTCTTGCCGGGCTACTTTAATAAAATTCCTCCATCTTCCTCTATCCTTCCACCATTCTTTTTACTTTATTATTATTATTATTATTATTATCACCACGTCTTACTACCCGTTCGGGCTATGCGCACTTACGCTAATGTGTAATGGTAGGATGATTGTGAGATGAAATGGAGGACATACAGTTTAACGTGGAATCCGAACCACGGTGGAGGCCTGGCATTCCCCACATTCACAAGATGTCTTGTCAGAGGTGAAGGAAGGGTTTGGTAATCAGATAAATTTGTGCCGGGACCGAGGATTGAACCCCGGCCGCCAGCACAGAAGTCTGACACCTTACCCCTAGACCGCCAGGTCACCTCTTTTTACTTTAATTACTTCAATTCTTCTCCTCTCACTTGCACACTTTCTGTTACCTGCTCCTCCCATATCTTTATTGGCTTCCCTTGCGGTCTTTTCCCTACACACCTCATTTCCAACATTTTCTTCGGCATCCTCTCCTTCTCCGTCCTCATTACACGCCCATACCATCTCAGTCTTGCTTCCTCTATCATCTCATGACTCCCTGGACCCCCCACTCTACCCGGGATAACTTCATTCCTAATCCTGTTTCTCCTGTGACAGCTAACATGCTCCTCACAAACTTCATTCCCACTGTCTCCACTTTCCTTAGTTTCTCTTACATTCATTGTTCATGTTTCCGCTGCATATGTGACACTGGGTACAAAGTAGGCCATATGTAGTGTTAATTTACTTATATTATTAAAACACCCTCCTGACATTGGAACCCTATTTTGGAAGACAAACGTGTTGCCAATTTAGCTAATTACCTAATGACATGATGAAATAGATATGGACTACTATTAGCAAGCAATTTCCGCATGAATATGACAAATTAAGCTAATATTGTCCATTAACAAGCAGTTAAACCTGTTCTCTGCACTGGCATGCATTGTAAAAGAATATATATTACAGGCTCCACGTTCTAGTCACGTGATAGTGGCGCGTTTAATCCACCTTGACCACAGACAAGTAAGAAACAGACTCTCAACTACACGGGGGTTCCGCTGCGCTCCTTTTGCCAGTTTGTATCCCTCAACACTGGGCTTCGCCAGTGTCATTGCTGGCTAATGATAGGACTAATCCACAGCGATCCTAGTGGTGAAAGACTCAAGCTGCGAAAAGGAGCGCGACCATTTTAACCTGAAAGTTGAGTGTCTGGGTATATTATTTTTCTGTGCCCGTGGGGTAATGTGTTGCATAAACAAACCTTTCTAAGAATTTTGAAGGCAACTAAAACCCTTAATCAGTGTGAGGTGCTTTATCTTTGAATCTTATCGGGTAGTTTGAGAAAAATATTGGACAACCATAGACATTGTGTGTTGAATTCTCCCTGGGGCCACTTTCTAAAAAAAAACTTTTTGATAATTTTGGGGGTAGCTAAAGCATTTAAGTAATCAGTGTAAACTATTTCGGTGGCCAAATGTTTTAAGGCATCACTCTCGCAAAAGACTAGACTGCCGATAGTAGGGAGATTAAGGTTCGAATTTCGGTTGGGTGTACTGAGGTTGGTTTCCCCTAAAGGGTTTTACACACTCCCTCCACGCAAATGTGGGTACACTTAATCTAAATTGAACCCTCCTCATACCTCTCTCGTTAGTAATTAGTACATTTGCGTATAACCTGAACCAGTTGCTAAAGAAAAAAATCAGTGTAGGAAGTTTTGGTTTTGTAACTTTACAAGAAGTTTGGGGAAAATTCTGGAAAGACAAACAGACTCCACATGGTATTCATTTTAAAGGTATTGTTCTGTGTTCTCTTGAAGGTCTTTCAAAG
Organism: Timema californicum; assembly: GCA_902141385.1. Classification (NCBI taxonomy): domain Eukaryota; kingdom Metazoa; phylum Arthropoda; class Insecta; order Phasmatodea; family Timematidae; genus Timema; species Timema californicum. Next base: position 22,148 of record CABFOW010006948.1, read on the forward strand.
AAAATTCCAACTAGAATAAGTACTCTTAAAGAGTCTATCTCTTGATCGAAGGAGAAGATTTCCTATCTAAGGCCATCGCAACTCTCTTTGCAAGCAGACGTGTACCTTAAAGAGATTTGGGCGTCTCGCCAGTGTAGGGGGGGATCATGCGCCATTTGCATGCAAAGGAGAGGAGCGAAGATGTTTATGGACCAATCAAACGAGAGCTTGGACGTCACGTTACCTCGTTAAATGCCTTTGAAAATTGGTTCTCCCCTTGTCTTGCTTTTCTCTTAGGGGACTGACATTACATTAAGAAAGAGAAGCTTTAATCCATTTGGCTGTTCTCTAAGGCTTAGCTGACGGAAGTCCTAGATTAATTTCTTGTCGTTTTGAAGGATGAACCTACCACAATCGACCAATTATGCTAATATTTTTTTTATGAATATGACCCGCCTCGGTGGTGTAGTTGGCTAACGCGCTTGTCGTGTTGAGGATAGGGAGATCGAGGTTCGAATATCGGTCGGGTGAACTGGGGGTGGTTTTTCCTAAATGGTTTTCCACTTTCCTTCTACGCAAGTGCGGGCTCACTTCCTTTAATTCAACCTTCCCAATTCCTAATCAATTAGCGTAATTAGTACTTAAAGCGTAGAACCTGAACGGGTAGTGAGACACGGTGCTAAATATTATTATCATTGAATATGTTTAAAAAAAAGGAAACTAATTAAAATATATAAAAAATGCTTCAGGCTAAATTCCTTTAAACCCGCTTCGGTGGCCGCATGGACTAAGGCACTACTCTCGCAATAGATTAGACTGCCAAAGATAGGAGGATCAAGGTTCGAATCTCAATCAGAGGTAGGTTTTCCAAAAATAAAATCCACTCTCTCCACGCAAATGTGGATACACTGCCTAAAAATTTAGCCTCCCTAATCCCTAAAACCATCAGTGTAATTAGTACATAAGCGACGTGATGTTTGAAAAATTCCTCAATTTTGTTTTCTATCATTTTCATTTTATTCCATAAAGCCTTGAAACCCTGTATTTAGCTTTAAACGTGGTATTTACCAACAGCCTTTGATAATTATTTAATTGTATTTAATAATACATTTTTGAAATGATATTTAAAAATTAACAATAAATTGTATAGTAAATATACTAATTTTCATCAAACACACGAAGAGTGAAAAACCAATATTGTAAACACAATCTGTTTTGCGAAAATCTACATCCATCTTTCTACTTATTATAAAACTGCCATAATATATGTCCCATCACCAAGTAAAAATGATAATTAAATTCTAGTTCTAAACCATAAACTAATTTTAAGTGAAGAAATTATTCCTTCTTTAAATATCTTTGAGATTTTTTTTTTCTATTTCAGTCTCATACCAAACTCGAGAAATACGAAGGAAACTTTTCTTAAACTCGAGTTTACACATCATTTACTTTGCGAAGATGCGGATAGTTGTTTTTTTTAATTTCTTTACCGGATAAGTTTTATTTAAGCTAAGTATATCTTTGGAGTAATTAGATGATTGCTTCTTAATATTTTAAAGCTACGTTTTCCATCTCACTGAAATACTTGATCACTAAACAAATTGTTTGGAAAAGTTGTTTGGCGTAAAATAAATTTTTATCTTTTCGACACAATAAAAGAAGCTGTAAGTATTTGAATTTATAAATCTATATTTTTTATTATACTACGGAACAGGAGGTCTCGCTCCCTAGATTTAAAAAAATGCTCTTATGAAGGATTAAGTAGCATATATTATATTTTTTAATTACGGATATAGCCACATCTAAATATCATATTCTTTAAATTGAAAAATCACACCTGGACAGGGGAATTGAACAAGGGACCTTCGATTTAGTACGCCACTGCTCTAACCACTGAGCTATCTAGGAATTTTCCCGTGCTTAAGGTCATTCTTCACTCATATTTTAAGGCAGAGTTTCCGATGGACGTGCAATTGTACAATTAGCATCAACTACTGAGTCAATGTTGGCTGCGTTATCTGATAGTTCATGATCTTAATCGATCACATCCATGTAGCCGATGATTTCTACACGTCCATCACAGACTCTGCCTTAATTTATGAGTGAGTAAAAGTCCTGGGAGTGTAACAGCGGATAGCTCAGTGGCTAGGGTATTGACATACTAGGCCGAAGGTCCCAAGTTCGATTCCCGTGCACATGTGTCATTTTTCAATTTAAATAATGTGATAAGGTTAAATAACATATTTAATAGGTTAGCTATTTAAACTTAATGTTTCAACTTTTTAACTGCTCAAAAACCTGCTGATAATTTTCACATACATTTTGTCGAAAACTATATCTTAAAAAAAAGATATTCTAAATAATGCGGTATTTCTAAACTTATGTAACTCGTTTCAATGCTTTACAATGTAGCACCCTTTAGTATATTTTTATTTGGAGGCGAGTTCATTAACTAGATCATATTTGAAGAAGGAAGAGAATGTTTAAGACGAGTAGGGATATGACTGTGAGCCTATTTTAAAAATAAATCTCACTGTCAGTAAATTATAAGATTTTTTGCAATTTTTCAACTATCCAAAAATATGAGTTAATTAATTTGAAAAGAGTACTTACTAATTCTTCGCTAAACAGATTAAAAAAAAGATTTCTATTGCTAAGGCTTATTAAACAACCTCTAATATTTTTTTAAAAAATTACTGAAAATGATATTTTTAATATTTTTATCTCTGTTATGTTTTCTCCCATATAAAAAATAATTTTATTTTAATGAATCTGTGATTTACACCAGTTAAGGATGTACGTTTAAAATTAAATGGTAGTAATTACGAGGAAATTGGTGTCTGGCATCTTGCCTAATTCATCTCTACTACGGTTAACTTCATTTGGATTCGTTTTAATGAAATACCTCTAGCTATATGACAATAGTCCTGCCGTAAACATCTGTTCTCATCATTTGTATGAAAATATATTGCATCCATTAGCAGTGAGAACTTTAGATGATGGAATAAAGGATATATTCAATCTCAAATTACGATGTGTTCAGAGAAAAACCTGTTAATCTCAAGATGTTCGCAATTTACGCAGCATTAATGGCCCTAATTATATCGCGATTACATATTATAAAATACCTTGGTTGACTTTAGTATTATGCAGCTTCTTCTAAATCCTATATCAATAAAATGAAGTTCGTTTGTCTTCTGTCTGTCTGTCTGTCTGTCTGTCTGTCTGTTATGAGCATTGTGTGATATCTGCCCGCACTCAGAAGTCTGAAATTAATAGGTCGTGTTTCATGAACGTGTGCAACTCGAAGCAGGAATTTTAAATTTTTGATTAGATTTTCTTAAATTTCACTAAGAACTGGTTCAGAAAAATAAAATTAAGCTCTTTTTTTCTGTCTGTTTAAAGCAACTAATTACGTGTTTACCCCTTAAATTTCCCATCCCCATTCATAATTTATTGTCAAGGAGGTAACAAGTATTTTATTTAAATAACATATACAACTCGATGAGACAGCTCAAAGCGTTAGGTGACATCATTCGTTCACACGGAGCTCGAAATTTACTTGAAATGAACATTCCAAAGAAAGAACCTGATTTAATAGGCGTACAAAGGTTTATGAACCATAGAAATAGTTCTAGCCAAAACAACTTCATATAATAGGAAAAAAGGTGACCTGGCGGTCTAGGAGGTAAGGTGTCAAACTTCTGTGCCGGGGGTATGGGGTTCAATCCTCGGTCCCGGCACAGATTTATCTGACTGCCAAACCCTTCCTTCACCTCTGACAAGACATCTTGTGAATGTGGGGAATGCCAGGTCTCCACCGTGGTTTGGATCCCACGTTAAACTGTAGGTCCTCCATTTCATCTCACAATCACCCTACCATTACACATTAGCGTAAGTGCGTATAACCCGAACGGGTAGTAAGACGCGGTGCTAATAATAATAATATAATANCACCCTACCATTACACATTAGCGTAAGTGCGTATAACCCGAACGGGTAGTAAGACGCGGTGCTAATAATAATAATATAATATGAAAGATGTAGTGTAAAAGACGTGTAGTGTACAAGACGTGAACTTGAAGCGACAAGTTTCCTGGACTGCCTCGCACCAATAACAACATCGGACAACTAACATAAATATTCGCAAAAAAATCTACTCCCGCCCATAAATGGCGGCTTAAAACATATGATACAATAAATCCTAAATTGACGTTATTAACTCTCTTTATTTATTTATTTTTCTTAACCCAATCATAATTTAATACACTGGCAAAATCAAAAATCCTTGATATGAATAACTAATTGAGGATACACTCCTTAAAATATATAACACAAATCTAATTGCTTTTATTGGCAGCTATCAATTTGTTGAAATAATAAATTATATGCCTTCATCAAATTATCGGCTTCCTAAATATTAACCGGCTATAATTTGTAATCATTCACTAAAATTGTCAAACTTTAATCTATTAATGACGCCGCCAAGCGGCCGGCACACAAATTTACTTGCGATCCAAAGATGCTAAAAAAAAACACAAGACCAAGGGGCTGAAAGATTAACTATCTGAAGCTTTTAAAGTTCAATGATAGAATATTAACTAGTTACTGGCTCCTTATTTGCATCTGGAGGCGGCCGACTAATCAAAGGATTAATAAAATATGAAATAGTATTTTGCGCGCTTCTGGCGGTCTCAAGCCTAACTACACATAATGTAAATCAAGTACATTAACGCGATGACTACAAAGGAATCATGCCGCCTTGCAGCCCTATCTCAAACTAACAGATAATAAATTTTAAACTGTATCAACAATATTAAATAATCTATCAACAAATAACAAGATTATTATAACTCTACATAATACTAAAATAAGTTGAGCCGGATAACGACGCTATCTGTTGACAAACGAACAAACTGTCGATACCGAAAGGGTTGTAAAAACATCCGCGAGGCGGATATGCAGAAATTACGTGAAAAAACAGGGAAACAAATATTGTGCTTTGTTTTGGGGACATTTAATGTCTAACTGTACCGAAATTTTAACTTTTACCATGACCTTAAGAGTCCAAAAATTAAAAAGTTTAATATTTATAGAATCTGAAACGATAATTTTGAAAATGTTAGATATAATTTAAACCTAAAGGGAATATAGAGTATGAAGATATTAATCAACTTATAACAATGTCACTCACCTACGAAGCCAGTTTTGCAATAAGTGACAACGTTGCAGAATCCAATCATTATATAGTCCTTGAATCTACCACGTGTTCTTGAGGCGCGGGAATAACAGGATTCGTAGAGGGGTAAGGGGTAGCATGCTTCTAGAACATACTGAGTTATACCACACCTCTCTAGGCGTATATGGAAAAAAAGAGGACTACGAGCATGCCGAACACAGCCGATAGAGCGCAGTGAACGCTCGTGTATATCGTTCTGTTTTTCTTGGCGTGGTTCGGTACTCACGACGGGGAATGAACCATAGGCCTCGATCAGTCAGGGTTTAGTCAGTGCCGGGAAGTGTCGTAGAGTCGCGGTCTTGCTGAGAAGAGTCAACTGGGGCCAGAGTGGTTAGTGTTATTATTATCATCACCGCGTCTTACTACCCGTTCGAGTTATACGCACTTACGCTAATGTGTAATGGTAGGGTGATTGTGAG
>CABFOW010006949.1:2223-13804 GCA_902141385.1 Timema californicum
AAAAAAAAAAAACAGGATTAAAACTTATATTTATAGACCAGGCTCTCTTTTTCTTGTTTTTTTCTGCAGGCGCAAGTATTTAATGTGGACGCAATGTTGAAAAAATAATAATCTATTTGAAATAAACTCACCTGACTTGCATTAATTTGGTAAACACAGGTTAAATAATAAAAAAAATCAAACACACCTAAATAACTTTCGAGAAACACAAATAAAAAAAACACTTCCTATTTGGGTTTTTTTTAAGAATAAAAAAAAAGGTGAAATCTTTGTTTAGTTTCAAGTGTATACGCAGAAATTACAAACTTACACCATCATTGCGCAACTAGAATCATATTTGGCAACGAATGTTAGACACACAGACACTGATACAGGCTGACATTGCAGTAGTTGGAATTAAATAACCGAAGGAGGGGTAATAGCAGTAGCCAATAGGGAATGAGGAGTGAGAAGTGGAGGGGGGTTGGTTGAGCGGGGAAAATATAGACGAGGGGACTAGCAACTGTAGAAGACATTATAAGGCGCGTATAAATTAGAAAAAAAAAAACTAGTTGCGGAGTTAAACTTTTTAATATATTTCTTAGGGCTTGTGCAAATTTTCAACTATACTAAAAAAAAGCTCCGGCTTTTACAAATATTACGGAGCAATATAAATATTTACAGATAAAAATACTTTTTTTTTCAATTATTGACATTCTGAGCTGTTTTGTACATCCTGTTTACCCTGAATAATATTATTATTATTAGCACCGCGTCTTACTACCCGTTCGGGTTATACGCACTTAAGCTAATGTGTAATGATAGGGTGATTGTGAGATGAAATGGAGGACCTACAGTTTAACGTGGAATCCGAACCACGGTGGAGACCTGGCATTCCTCACATTCACAAGATGTCTTGTCAGAGGTGAAGGAAGGGTTTGGTAATCAGATAAATCTGTGCCGGGACCGGGGATTGAACCCCGGCCGCCAGCACAGAAGTCTGACACCTTACCCCTAGACCGCCAGGTCACCCCCCTGAATAATAGCAAACCTATCTTGTGCGGGTTTTTTTTCCAATATGGCGTTGCTCTGGGTGGCCCAAGTGGCGGCCCGCGCTCAATGAAAATGTGGTCCTCACAGTACCCCGTGGGCAAACTAAAGGAAAACCTTCGTTGGAAGGTGAGCGACAGCTAAGGATTCAAATAAAAATTATTATATAAAAAAATCATGATTGTGTTTTTATTCTATTAATTAAAGATCCTCCTCCCGTGTAGCTTATAGGATAAGGCCATAGTGTAATCCGTCAAGGAGCGTACTTAGAAAATTAATATTCATAATTTTAATTAAAAAACTTAAAATAGATCTAGATGAATTGTATGAATAAAAAAAATGATTTTTCTATTTAGAATTAAATATTTCAAGCAAGTGTGCAATAGAGCATTTTCTAAAGTTAAATAGGCGTAAATAAAATGTAGGCCTATCAATTTTTTTCATGCCTAAAACAAAGGGCAGCAAAAATCTAAATTAAGATTCAGTTTCAAGAATATTTAATATATTCGAAATGAAAAAGTGACTTCGCAAACCCCTAATATTTAATAAACTGTTGAAAGTCAGAGAATTAAAAAAACCAGCCGTTCGTGATGTTAGGTCATCGCATGTCTGAAACATTCTACCGCTTGCCAATAACGCGCCATGGAGTGTTTCCAGGGTAAGCAGAGTTTTTTTTAAGCACCGCGTCCTAGGACAACCACGCCCTGGGCGACCAGGTCGCGCGACCAGCCTCTGTGACATTTTAGACACCGGCGATTGGCTCAACGACCAAGGAAGCGACCGGCCATTTATTTTCTAATGGATCTGGACAGCTGGTAGCGCGGCTGGTCGCTACAGTCATATACGCGCTGTCCCATTTACCGCAAGCATTCTCACTGGTAGCCCAGCTGGTCGCCGAGGGCGGGGTGACCCTTACTGACCGTTCGGGTTATATACGCTTATGTAAACTACAAATTACACTAATGGTTTTAAGAAATAGAAAGGTTATAGTTTATACTGTGTGTATCCACATTAGCGTTTAGGGATAACGGAAAACTATTTTGGAAAAAACACCCTCGGTACACCCAACCGAGATTCAAACCTCGATTTCCCCGTCATCGGCAGTCCAGCCTACTGTGAGAGTAGCGCTGCATTTGTGCCCAATGACACGAATAAAAAGAAAATTATTTTAATCTTCTTTGATAACAAAAATACTCCTTCAAAACGATACCCACGGATTTTTACAGCGACAAATTCCCCCCTTCCCCACCCCATTTAAATGGTTCAACCTGAACCTCAAATAGACAAATCGTCACCCGAGAATGCAAGTGATATCACCAAAATTGTTAAATTTGAGACATTTGGTGTTTACGTTTATTTAGAATGCATATAATTCACCTGCGGTGAAATTGAGACTACTATATAATTACTTGAGAAGATACAAACTCGAGTTGTTATTTAGTAACATTGGTTTTATACACAAGGTAAATCTTCAATGATCTTTTACATAAAAGTGGAAAATTGGACATAGAACACTTGCATTCTCGGTTAACGAAACATGTTTACAGTTCTTGAACCATAAAAACATATTTTCAAAATCAAAACGCTATATATAATATAGAGCTTATAAAGATTCTAAACAAATTGAATTCGTATCAACCGAATGTGTGTCGTTTGTGTTTATTTTCTGATAAACTGTCTGCTTTATCTTCACGTCCGACCATGAAGGAAAGGATCGCTCGTGTCTTTGACAGTTCCGGCCATGAAAACCTTTCTGGTGTTAAAATGGTGGGAAGAACAATGAACCAGACAAGGTACTTAGTTTTTACAAGTTTTTATAACAAAAATAACCTACTATGATCTAAATTCTAAATAGATAAAATTTTGTTTTAAAATTCATAAATATTCCGACACCTTAGCTGAGTCAGTTTAATATATGTCTAGTGAGCTAAATGTATATTTGGTGAAAAGTGGGTTTCCCCCCTTTCAAAGCTATAATTAAGGGCCCTGGGGGCTTGGATATTGTCTCTCTTCTAGATATGAATTATTTTAGAAGTCGTGTGTAAAGGTGACCTGGCGGTCTAGGGGTAAGGTGTCAGACTTCTGTGCTGGGGGTCCGGGGTTCAATCCTCGGTTCCGGCATAGATTTATCTGATTACCAAACCCTTCCTTCACCTCTGACAAGACAACTTGTGAGTGTATGGAATGCCAGGCCTCCACCGTGGTTTGGATCCCACGTTAAACTGTAGGTCCTTCATTTCATCTCACAATCACCCTACCATTACACATTAGCGTAAGTGCGTATAACCCGAACGGGTAGTAAGACGCGGTAATAATAATAATAATAATAATAATAATAAAAGTCGTGTTCTCGTATAACCAGTCGGTTCATAAAGTGCAAGTTAAATACCTCAAATAATAATTAATAAACTTACAGTCACAGATCACAAAGGGCGTAGAAAGCCGTGGGTCAGAGGGGGGATTTTTGCCCCCTTGGGGAGGTCTATATATAAACGTATAGAAACTTTTACTACAATTTTCCATCGGGACCTACCCCCCCTTCCACGTTTTTAGAAAAAATGAGCTTTCCACGCCCTTGCAGATAACACGACAGGAACATTTTGAAGAGCTTGTATAGCGGTTCAATAGACCCTTCTTATCTAAATGGGACTGTAGCTGCTCACATCTGGCGGTCATGTCTATCTCGAACTAATACCCGCACCACGTGCAGGACCAGGGGGGCGGGGCGGGGCTGTTGCCACTCACACTCAGATAATAAGTTGTTTTTTTAGACATGTTTTTTAATTACTTCGTTCATTTAGCACATGGGCTATTAAAGTGGGAGTGTAGGGAACGCGAGTTAAGAGCAGTGGGTATTTTGTTGCAGTTTTTAAAGGAAAGCATAATTTGGGGGGGTGGGGGTCTAAATAAATGTAATATTTCTCCAGTAGAAACATAGTGAGTTAATTTTCTGGATATGGTGATCTCACAGTTGCCGAGTTTGGTAAAAATCTCATCATATTCGCAAAGCCAGCGCTCTCAGTCCACATACGTCCCAGAAAGTTATGCAAACCAAAACAAACATCTCAACACTGCTCGTGGTTGAAACAGGATAGTAAATAATAAAATCTTATCTTTCTTTAAAATCTAAATCTATGAATAATTTTGCATTTTAATTATTCAATATAAGAGTTGGCCACTATTCATTCATGAAAACATATATTATAATTTTAAAATATCTTCAAGTGAAAGTAAATTTATTTAATGTTGAGAATATTTAAACTATTTTATTCTGGGTTCATGTACTTATAGTAATGTATTCAAGCCAAAAAGGGATAGTGGAAGAGGTTGATTAATGATGACTTACTTACCCTGTACTAATCATAAGACATTATTAGGAAAATAAAACCTCTCAGATTTCGGTATACAGGACATGCAGTGCGAATGGAAGAATTTATACCGTGTCTCGGTAATTATTAGCAAACCCAATGGGAAGAGACCATTAGGAAAACCTAAACGCAGATGGGAGGATAACATTAGAATGGACCTGAAATATATAGGGTGTAATGAGGTGGACTGGATAGAACTCTCAAGATAGGGATAGGATGTGATGAGGTGGACGGGATAGAACTCAAGATAGGGATAGGGTGCAATGAGTTGAATTGGATAGAACTAACTATAAACTTATAAGATGCATTTAATTAACTAAGCCCACTTCCCATCGAGATTCAAACCAAAGTCCAAAAGAGGTTAGTCGGCCATCGTCTGAACCAATCAGCCAACCAACCAACTCAAAAGCTCGTGGTCATGGCCAAGGTCCACAGGCCTGAATAAACAGTTTAGGGTATTTACGAACCTTTGTGTATCTTCATGTGTGCTGTGAGGTTAAGTACAAGAGCCAACTCTTTTTGGAAAAGACCTCCTCCCGTGGAGTTTGTCTCCTGGAACAAATAAAATTTAGTTATCACAACTCAATCATTGTCAGATTACATCTGGTTATCACAATTCAAGCATGGACAGTTAACATTTGTTTAACACAGCTCAAGCATGGACAGTTAACAATTGGTTAACACAACTGAATCATCATCAGATTACATCTGGTTAACACAGCTCAAACAACTCAATCATGGTCAGATTACATCTGGTTAACACAGCTCAAGCATGGACAGTTAACAATTGGTTAACACAACTGAATCATCATCAGATTACATCTGGTCAACACAGCTCAAGCATGGACAGTTAACAATTGGTTAACACAACTGAATCATCATCAGATTACATCTGGTTAACACAGCTCAAGCATTGGACAGTTAACATTTAGTTATCACAACTCAATCATGGTCAGATTACATCTGGTTAACACAGCTCAAGCATGGACAGTTAACAATTGGTTAACACAACTGAATCATGGTCAGATTACATCTGGTTAACACAGCTCAAGCATGGACAGTTAACATTTAGTTAACACAGCTCAAGCATGGACAGTTAACATTTGGTTATCATAGCATTATCTTGATTGGTTTGCCACTGATAGAGAAGTCGGTGTTCAAAATCCTAGCCAAGTGTACTAAAGTTTTGTATTTCCTAAATTGTTTCCCACTCCTCCTTCACGTCAAAGCGGGTACATTTCCTCTTAATTCTTCCTTGATAATCACTATTCCATTAATGTAATTAAATGCGGGTAGCCGGACGGGCAATAAAACTTGAAGCAAAAAATAAAATAAAAAGCTTGAGATTCTCAAATTGAAAACTAGGGGGAACAAAGAAATATCTAGGTCAGGGGTGACCAACTTATGGCACGCGAGAAGATTTCCTCCAAGGATAATTTTTCCCGGCGCTTTTATTTCAATAAGTCTATGACATAAAATATGTATCTTGATTTATTCCAAACAAATTAATGATCACCCTGTTATTGTCACAAAGTCATTAATTTGGTGTAGTATAAAATCCTTTAAACATTTTTTTTAGAAACATCGCCATTAGTAGTTTTCTTAGAACACATTAACTACTATTGTGTTCTTTGCGCTATGTAAAAATCAAATTACAATAAGGGGGCGTTCAAGTATTACATAAGCACCTTTCAGGCAATTTTGGAACCCCTCTCATCCTTTGTAAATAGAATTAAGCAAACGCTTATGTTATGTTTGTTAAAAAAAATGTATTTTTTCACACAAATAAACATTACCAGAATTTCATAAATTTCATAAAAAATTAATTATTAACATAAAGATTTAATGGTGAGAAATATTCACAATAAACATTGTTGTAAAATGAATTTAAATTTATTGTACTGAACAAGTAAAATTAAAAAAGTTATAAAATTATATAACAAAAATCATTTAAATTTAGATTTAATTTAAATTATCCCTGTAAAAATAGTATTATTAGTGAATAAATGAATGATTATAGTCATAAAAATACTAATAAACATTAATACATTATCTTAGAAGAGGAGTTAAAAATATTACTACAAATATTTCACTCGTTCTCGAGAAAACTGATATTTCCAAACGTATGATTTTTCCGCGAGACCTGTCCGGTAGCTAACGCCATATACGGTTTCCGTGATTCATCTGTTCTTGTTGGCGCGGAAGGATACTTTGGTCGGTTGTGAAGCCACGCCACGCCTTTCACCCTCCCGCCCACCATCCCACGAAATAGGTTTTAGACTTACACTCGACAGGGCCAAGGGCCTTAAACCACTTTTAATCTGACGATCAAGGTCCTCTAATCTGACAATCAAGGTCCTTTAATCCACATCCCAACACTTTTTATTATTATATGTCGATTTGGAGTGGTTGGGTCACTGCCCCATCATTGTCCGTCTCTCTTTATTACGTAATCATTGTTCTGACCCCCCATCACCCTTTAAGGTGCTTACGTAATTATTTAACACCCTCTAACAAGTAATAAAATGTGATTATAATAAGTTATAATAGATTAAATACCGCGAATAGTAATGATAATGTAAAACTCCATTGGTAAATTTTGTACTCATAGTACCTATGGGCACGCCAAAGAATTCAAGAGAAAACCATCGATCGTCGACATATTGGGGACTCTCTTTGAAAAAGGTTCACCAGCCCTGATCTAGACTCTTGAAGCCCAAAATACCTCTGAAACCGGGCACACACGATACCATTTATTGTACGAGAATGTAGTTTTCTTTATTTTTAAACAATTGAAAAGCTATATATTTGGGGTGTAATCGCCTTAATTTATACTTTAGACTCAAGTCATTCTTGTTGTGTAGACAACCTCCTATGGTGTACCCGTGGGCAACATTCTTTACCAACAGAGCGGGTAATGGCCTACACCAGTGTTTCCAGGTTTTCTAGACTCGCGAACCTCCTGATAAATATCCATAACCACCCAATTAATTTTATACCTAATTTTTACAAAGTGTATTTATTAATTGCAACCAATAGGTTTAATACCTTAAATTAACTTACTATAAGTGACCTGGTGGTCTAGGGGTAAGGTTTCAGACGTCTATGCTGGCGACCGGGGTTCAATCCTCGGTCCCGGCAAAGATTTAGCTGATTGCCAAACCCTTCCTTCGCCTCTGACAAGGCGTGTATTAAGCACAACTTGTGAATGTGAGGAATGCCCGGCCTCCACCATGGTTCGGATTCCACGTTAAACTGTAGGTCCTCCATTTCATCTCACAATCACCCTACCATTACACATTAGCAGTAAGTGCGTATAACCCGAACGGGTAGTAAGACGCGGAGCTAATAAGAATAATAAGAATAAGAATAATTTACTATGGAACTGTGGGATACACCACCAAATATAATGCAAGAATTTTGAAACTACGCAAGTACAAATTTAAATAATTATACATTTATTTAAAAATTAAAATTGAAATTAAATAAGCAAAATAGTAACATTTTATTATCTTAATTTTCACAATATTATCACATTTCACAGTTGTTTTAAGTTGTACTGGAAATTGCTGCTTTGACATAACTGAAATCCCTCCCTGTAGTCACAAATCACATGTCGATTTAAGTTTTGAAAAATTTAAACGAGTTTTAACAGCTACTCAAATATTCGCTGGACTTAGTGAGAAGAAGGCGCTTGCTTTGTACGACACGGAGCTTTAAAGTCGGGAACCACCGACGGTAAATTAAGTTTCAAATCACTTTCAGCATTGAGCCTGTTTCTGTAGTGGAAAGTGAAACAAATTACTGGTGGGGGGTGTAGAAAAAGTAAGCGTAGATTTCTGAAGAGATAATGGACAGAAGCCTCATTAGGTTTATATAATATAATCTTCAGGGTGGCTACAAAACATATTTTTACAAAATTGCCTGATTTTTCCAGGTTTTACAGGCAACATTTTTCCATTTTTCCTGACTACTTTTTTCCAGTTTTAATGGTGGATGCTGACTTTTTTTTTATTTTATTATTGATCACATCTTAAAAAATGTTAGTATCTGCTAAACATAAACGGTGTTATCAGTTATTTCAAAAATTAAAATGTTATTTTTATTTAGGTATTATTAACTTTTGTGTAAGTGTTTAGTTGCAAAATTAATGGAATATTGTAGACATATTTTTAAATTCCCTGACTTTTCCATATTTTAAGTTAAATTCCCTGACATTTCCCTGTCATCCAAAAATTCCCTGACTTTTCCAGGTTTTCTCTGTCTGTAGCCACCATGTTGTAAATGTGCCTCACAAAATTTCACAAACTGTTCGTTAAAAATCAGACATTACGGAAATATTTTGGCGGACCCCCTGGGGGTTCGTGAACCACAGTTCGGGAACCAATGGTCTACATATAAGATGACCGAACCTGGATGTCATGTCCTTCCCGGTCAAAAAAAAAATAGCATAAACTGAAACCTTTTTGTTTAATTGTGTTTATGCTTCATCATGTTTCATTTGAAAAAGGTTGAAATTTTTTTGTGTCGTGGTTTCAAGATGTTTCGAAACGTTTTGTGTCATCCTGTGTGCACTCAGCCTTACTAACCCGTTCGTATTACAAATACTGTAGCCATCCGAAAGGTCCATTTTCCTTATCACAACCTTACCATTTAGTCGGATTCTGGTAGGAAAAAAGACCTTCCAGATGATTATTCGAGAGAAAATCGGACTATAACTAATCAGTGAGGCCCAGACTGGAGAAAGTGGGTGAGGTTGTAGAAGGGGGGGGGGATAAGGCGAGAAACCCAGCGGTAGGCCCTGAAGTCCTCGCTCGTTCCAACATTTAATCATCACGCTAACGCGTGTCCTATTTCGGTGACCTCAACCGATACTAACCGCTCAGAAAATATGTATCCGTCTGTTTTACTAGGCTAAAATTAGCAAGGTCATCACTATAGTCTAATATCACCTAAGGTTGAATCCGATGGTTCCTTTTTGCATTCCTGATTCTCAACCCGAGAGAGACCCGCCTCGGTGGCGTAGTTCGCTAACGCGCTTGTCGTGTTGAGCTCGAATGCTGAGGACGGGGAGATCGAGGTTCGAATCTCGGTCGGGTGAACTGGGGGTGGTTTTTCCTAAATGGTTTTCCACTCTCCCTCCACGCAAATGCGGGTTCACTTCCTCTAATTCAACCTCCCCACTTCCTAATCCGTTAGAGTAATTAGTACTTAAAGCGTATAACCCGAACGGGTAGTAAGACGCGGTGTTAAATATTATTATTATTAGCCCGATAGAGGGCGGGCGGTGTTAAAATCCCTCGCCAAGTGCGCTGAGGATGTTTTTGTTGGGTTTTTTTAACCCACTATGAAGTTTCCTTTCTTCTCTGCAACAGAATTCTGGTGTATTTCCTTCTAATTCACTCTTATCCCGTCTCCTCAGCTTAGTATGTATGATTCATTGAAAGATAGCAGTCAAGTCCAACGCCTTAGCTCAATCTGTAGCGTGTCTTCCCGGGTTCAACTCCCGGCATGATCGAAAAAATGGCAACAATGCTGAAATGGAGGGTTCCCCTTTCACGGCGATAAATTATCGGTCAGGGGGCTGGGTGTTGTGTCTGTTATATAATAGTATTAGTTAATAGTTCAGTTAAATTCCTCGAATAAAAATGATTAAAAAATAAGTATAGCATACAGTCACTAAAGCGTACTTTAAAAAAGTGAATGATTTTTTCCATTAATTTGGCGCATGTTAAAGAATTAGCTCGGGACTTCTTTGAGCAAATCGAGAATATACAACCATCCATAAGAACTCGCCAAAAAACGTCAAATATTTATGGACATGTGGGTCAAATTTATGAGTAGGGTTTTATGTTTGAATGCACAGATAACTAAAGATTGATAGTCATATAATGACTAACACAGAAATGTATGTATGAAGCCTTGACATTTTGAAATATGAGTGGCCAATAATTTAATAAATTTTGGCCTAACTACAAAATCCTATTAAGTTGACTGCAAGTTAGTTTTTTCTCTCGTGTTTTGTGATTTGGTTATATTGTATTATACAAATTCAGAAAATCGGTTGCTTGGAGGCACATTAAAAAAATCTAATCTGCAAGTAAAGTAACCATTATTTGAAAAAAATATAGCTACAGTAGCCCCATGGCTTCTTTGGTGCTGACTGACAGTTCACAGCTGACAGTTGATATCTTTAAAAAGCTACCAGACCGAATTACGTATCACTACGCCGAACCAGATGATCTGCAAAAACATGTGTTTGGCATCTGTCACTTTTGACAGTCAAAATTTAGGTATATACCTAAATTTCAACTGTCAGAAGTCAGCTGTGAGCTGTCAGTCAGCACCAAAGAAGCCATGGAGCTACTGTACATAGTTCAATTATGTCATTGGGGTGGATCAAATCGCCTTTTTAATGGAACAAAGAAGCATTAGAAAAGTCTACAAGGTCTTAAGTGACACTATATTCCAAAAATGACAGTTGGAAGACACACGGTTTGGCGTATGAATAAATTAATGGATATCTTTAGTGACCCATTTTCCTTGGCACCCCACCTTACTAGCCGTTCAGGTTATACGCCTATGTACTAATCACACTAATGGGTTAGAGATTAAGAAGGCTTAATTTAAAGGAAATGCACCCAAATCTGCGCGGAGAAAGAGTGGAAAACCATTCAGGGGGAAAAACCTCAGTGCACCCGACCGGGATCAAACCCTGATCTCCCCGTATTCGGCTGCCTAGTCCAACACGAGAATCGCGCGTTAGACCACATGGTCAACGGAGCGGGTTTTTAGTGACCTAGTGAACCATCGGATAAGATATGGTGGGGAGAATATGATTTAACAATTTGTGTGAACTTTAGTAAGAATAAATAATCGGCCAAGTTCGACTTTCTTCGAGAAAATCGATTGTTTAACGTTACGCTCCTTCGAGCAGCTGGTGAGAAGCCGATAAGTTGGCAAGAGTGTATTTTATCTTTACCTTCCCCAAGAGTTGGTAGCGAGACAAAGACGACAGGATAGGACAAGGCAAGACACGGCTCCGACTGGTTACGTGGGGCGTCTGGAGGCCATCCCTACCGGAAACTACCAACGTGGATCAAGTGAGGGGGAGTGTGACCCTCCCCCCCACCATACCAGATAAACATGCTGCATCATGACAGGCCGTGGGGGGGGGGGGGGGG
>CABFOW010006950.1:0-19790 GCA_902141385.1 Timema californicum
GACGAGCTCTTGAAAGGAACTGGCACTTCTAATGTTCCAGTCAAAAGGCCATGGGACGAGCTCTTGAAAGGAACTGGCACTTCTAATGTTCCAGTCAAAAGGCCATGTGACGAGCTCTTGAAAGGAACTGGCATTTCTAATGTTCCAGTCAAAAGGCCATGTGACGAGCTCTTGAAAGGAACTGGCACTTCTAATGTTCCAGTCAAAAGGACGTGAAATGAGCTCTTGAAAGGAACTGGCACTTCTAATGTTCCAGTCAAAAGGACGTGAAATGAGCTCTTGAAAGGAACTGGCACTTTAAATGTTCTTCACACGTTGGTCCCGGTACACTTGCGAACATATGTAAAACATTGAGGGGCGCTTTCCCACCTCTACAATTAAATTTTCGTCCTCTTCTATGGAGAAATCCTTGACCCATTTCAAAACCAACCCAATCAAACATTAAACTGTGACACAGACTGAAGACCACGCCCTCCTCCTTAATATTTAAATGTCCATAAATGGCAAACCCCACCTTAATTATTATCATTGTAATCTTAGACCAGCTGGGACTTGAGATTTCCTCAAATAGCGCAGTTCCTTTGAACCACATATTTTTTAGTGTTTGTTGTAACGAATGTAATTGTAATTGTAATTGTAAACACGTTTAGTAAGTTTATCCCTGAAGCTGTTTAAAAGATTCAACAAAATACATTGTTTTAATTTGCTAGAAAACCTATAGAGTTTTATTTTCTTTTTCAAATCATGTAACGATGTATAGCGAGTGTGTGCGTTTAGACTCATTCTTTTATTTGTTTATTTATATTTGTTTTATTACTACAAATAATCAAAACGGGACCGAATGGACTTACAAATCATCTCCTTTTTGCTTACATTGTTATGTTTTCCCCTTTATCCCCCCGTCCATTTCCTCTTTATCATTCCCTTTCATTTATCACTTAGGTTCCTTCTTCTTCCACCTCCCAATACTATACGCACCGTAATTTTTATTGTTTATGTTCTCATTTCAATTTAAAAACTACACAACTCCTCCAAAGATCTCAATTTATTTCTCAGAAATAATCTAAAGGGTTCTAGTGAGCATTCCCGCGAGTGTGAGCAACCATTTTCAGTTGTTTTATATTAAAATAAATGTAACTCATTACCTCATATTATATTTTGTGGTGCGAGATTATAATAAGATAATAATAAGATAATAATTTTAATTTAACGCGAGTTTTATGAGCCACAAAGGGAAAAACACGACCAATTTATGATTTACTAAAGCACAAACCATTTTCATAGATTTAATAAACATCTATGTAATTTCTAAAATATCTTTGAGGAAGCTTTAAATTAATGTATCCTTACACATAGTAATTTTTTAATATTTTTTTGTATCTGCAGAGTGTAGTATCCAAAGGGGAGATACTCCATTCGTCGTAAATGGATAATGTACCTGCTTTCTTATTTTTGTTATCGTCAAACGCAAGGAAATGACTCATTTAAAAACGATTGATTGCCTTTTTAATTCCATAATTAACAACCACAGGAAGGAAACAAGTAAATATCAATAATGTCCCAAGTATGATCCGATTGGGCAGCACGTTTTGTTGATATCAAATACTCAACTACGACAGGCGATTAGTACCTTTCTTTCCCACCAGGGGTATGCCAAACTCTTTTTTTCAATTCCAAGTGAACTATATTTAAATACGTAATATTCTCCAAGTGCTTATTAATATAATTATGCACAAAAATTACTTAGTTTGTGTTTTATTTCACAATTGTAATATTTCATTATAATCTGATAAGTTAAACTTACAATTTCGTTATTTCAGATATTTTCATGTGAAAATTGTTTTGAAATTTATATAACAGCTCAGAATTCAATAATTGAACATAAATTAAAGTTCTAGCGAAGCCTGATAATACTTTTGAACTGAAGTCGAAGCTGTTATTTTCTAAACCAAGTCGAAGTTTCATTCTTGGTTCACAAAATATATTTTGATGGGTCGATTTTACTATTAAAATAATATTTATTTGTAAACATAACTGTGTATCACCCTGGGAGATGGGACAAGTGTATTTGCTGTGGAAACGCACGAAGGCAGGGGATGTAAACTACAGGGACTGGGGGGGCGGGTTGCGGGGGGGTGAATATCCTCCCCCTCCCCTCCTCATCACAACGCTAACACCGGCCGGGGATTGTTGTTACCACCCCTTCACACAGTCACCAGCGAGACATTCAGAAAATAGGAAGTGTTTGCCCGGAAACTATTTACAAGGCTAGTGTTCGTGTGCCCCCCCCCCTTCTCTCCTGACCAGCCAACCCTTTGTCTCTCCCTTTCACCCCCCACCCCTTCCAACGAATGGACAATAGCTTGCTTGAAATATCGCATTCGCTTTTATAGCAGGGGTGGAATTCTAACTATGTCTCATACGAGGGAACACCGCTGTAATAAGTTTTGATCACTGCGGGGTTTTTATATCGAGGGAAACAATTCCTTGGTAGCGATAAATAACTAAACAATAGCATTTAAAAAAAGATTAATTCAGGTGTGTTTCTAGAATTTGAATTGTAATGCTATTTCCAAAATGTTTTGTTGTAATATTCTCAAACATGAGATCAGCCTGGGTTACATGCGGAACAGACTTTCTGAGTAAAATGGACCATTCTTATCTGATTTCTCACACTTAACAAACAAGTACAATGAATGAAAGCAGATATTTACCAGAATTAACGATAAAGGAAAGTGGGAAACCATTTAATAAAAAAAACACCTCTACACACCTACTATAGTATGTTTTTGGTAGGAAGAACAGTTGAAGTTAGTCACTAAAGTTACTAAAACAATTTTTATACATCCATACATCAAGTTATGTTATCTGCAGTTGTCACAGTTGATACATATTATCAATACCTGTAGAAAAACACAAATATAATAGTAAACTGTTATCAATGTTGGCCGCAAATGAATATGTTTGCATTTTCTCTGCTGTTCTTTCAACCAAAATCAGGGTATAGCATTTGAACCCCGACCTCCTGTTCGTGGACAAACCAAACCGGATGAGGGAGACGCTCTAGCCCGTGTGTCCACCGCTGCTGGGAACACATTCCCGACCACGGCAGGGCGAACTCCCTTCAACCTGACCACTTATGCTCGCCTAATATCTCGTGTGGTTTGGTTTTACAGTGACGGGGAGGTTGTTCTTCTGAAAGTACTTTTCCACCTCAACGCAAATTTTAACATATTTCCTCTATAATTACGAGTTAATCATCCCTCCACTATTATCATGATAGTTAATTTACGTGTAGCCCGAACAGATATTAGGACACAGTGATGAGATATATCCTTTGTAATAAGATTGTAAATATCACGACTCTTGTCTGCCACAGGTAATGCTTGTCTCTATTCTGTCAAACAGGTTTGAATCATGTGTTTATAGAAAAATAGTGAAGACCAGACCAGACCAGGTAGCGCATACATGGTGAATAGTATAATATTTGTCATTATAGTCATTTTGATTTGGTTGACACTGGAGGCATAAAATGGCGTCGAACCCTTGTCCTATACGAATAACTTCATGTATGTCGATAGAAAGTGATTTAAACAATAGTATGTAAGGCAAACAGTTGAAGAGAAAACATTATTATTTATTAATAACATAAAATTAAATTTAAATTCAAATTCACAAAAACAAAATTAAAATCAAGATGAAGCATGTATCGAAGACATTTTATAATCAGTATTTTCTCACAGGTTTAACGTAAAACAATTACTGGCCAATGATCTCTAGATGGTCTCATCAACGTAATCTTCAATATCATCATCAACAACCTCTGTACTCTTTTCACCAGACAATCCTTGACACGTGGAATATATTGAAAAATCGTGGTCCTACTTTCTCGCATTCACACTGGTTATTGAAGCAGGATCTTTTTTAAGAACATGACACTAGTTTAACTATCCAGGGGGTGCAGATCATTCTTGTTAGTCCACTCCCATGTTGCATCCAGAATATTGTCATTACAGTGTTGCACTTGCAAGAATACACGGTAAGGTGTTATTTAGCCTCATCACTGGTTGAAGGAAGTGCCTAAAATATGAAAAACCTATTTAATTACTGTTTGGATACAATATTCTTGTACCGAGGCTAATCGAGGTTCTCACCCTTCTTGTAGAAGTGGAGCAAAAAAAAATCCACTAAGAGTTCAAAATGGTGGCCATTTAAAAAATATTGCATCTTACTTTTTCATTTTTTTTTATGTTGGCTAATGAATTTAAAATCATAAGTCGTGTCTTTGAACTCTAACCATGCTAAGGGCTAACCAAACCCTTTTATTCCCTCTCTGGAAAAATGATGATGTATCGCACTCCATAATGTGTTTAGGCCCTTTTGTGCACAGAAAGGCAACTCCAAAATGCAGCCACATCTCACGGAGTCCAATATATTTTAGCCTGAAGTAGAAAGAAATTGCTAAAATGAGGATATTTGTATCCACAGCATGGATAACAATGGCTTTCTTGCCATGGGGCACTGCATCGTGAACATTTAGAAGGAGACACCTTCAGCTTCTGCAAAATACAACGGAAACGATTCAAGGAGTGACATTGGGGTATTTGATGAACAAACTTAGTTCCATTGTGAGAAACGATGCAGGTAGGACATGTTTGTGCTACAAGCTCAAAGAGATCGCTTTTGTCTTGGGAACTCCTCTAAAAATCAGACTAATTCTCAGTGAGATGGTGAGTAGCGATTACTTGCTTCCTAAGGCCGACGCCCCTCTTAGCTTGAACTGCTTTGTTCAACCCTTCGTCAAAATAAAGGTCAAAGACAACATTCACTCCCGATGCACCAATAATTTCTGAATCACGTTTAACGGGTGTCACAAATTCGTCTACACACTCCTGAAATTGAAACCTCCTTTACCTAACCAATCAAACATAAGGCTCAAATAGTTAAAACAAATTATTAACACAATCAGAGTGAGTCGTTTGAGTAATTGTTTCAATTGTCTGAGTACCGACATCTGGAACTCAAAACATGCAACTCTTCTGGTTGCGAAAATAATTGTTAGACGGCCGTCCTCATTTTGTAAATATATAAATTCCCCAAAAGAATAAATCAATAAGTAAATAAACAAATATCCTAAGGGTGCACTCAACTTATCGATAACATTAAGAAAAACACACAAAATCAATTTTATGAATGTTTATTCATAGAAAATATAATTAAATATATATATATTTATTTCAAAAGATAAAACCATATATGATGGTATAGCGAAAAACAAATACGATAGGCTTAGAGTGTGTAAATATTTAAGATTAAACATGCGTATAAAAAGTAAATATGAGGTTTATATCAAAGTTAAATATATCACAATATTTGTAAATTTGGTAGAGAAAATAAATAAATAAATTTAATTTAATCATCAGTTCTCATGAAGAAATTACTCGTTAAATTACGTTATATAGCCGCTGTAAAAACAACAACAACAAATCAAAAATAATTTGAACCAGACAGGATTCGAAAAAGCCATCAAAACTTCTATCATCAGTCATTATTCTACAAAAAGGCTTCAATTCATTTTACAATTTTACAAGACAAAATCCACAATGAACACACATATTAAAAATGTAATGTAATTTCAACTCATAAGTTAACCTTACTCATTTTAGTAAAATATAGGATGAAAATTCACAAAGGTAATATTTATAAACAAACCGCAATATCTGCTATTATTACAGTGATTTCTTTCATTTATCTTCCAGACCAAACAGTGATATTCAAAGTTGGTGACCTGGCGGTCTAGGGGTAAGGTGTCAGACTTCTGTGCTGGCGGCCGGGGTTCAATCCTCGGTCCCGGCACAGATTGTGAATGTGAGGAATGCCAGGCCTCCGCCGTGGTTCGGATTCCACGTTAAACTGTAGGTCCTCCATTTCATCTCGCAATCGCCCTACCATTACACATTAGCATAAGTGCGTATAACCCGAACGGGTAGTAAGACGTGGTGCTAATAATAATAGTAATAATAATAATATTCAAAGTTCGACAAGTATCGATCGATCTTAGCATTCCTACAATAGGTTTGATAGTTCATGAGGCGCTCCATCAGAACCTGGTATATTTTGTGTCTAAAGGAAGCCTCCCTCAGAATCTAGGAACAGTTCCACTCCACTGGCGCATCGAGTCTCATTGTATGCCTTTGGGACAACCGAGCCTCCAATTACACAGCGCAGTGATATGTACTGTACGTCTCTTACAGGACTTTATTATTTGTAATAAGCTTATCTTGAAAATCCTCTTTGTAGGACTTCCCTCCATTTAATGCTACCACAAACTAAGCTTGTCTTGTTTCGCAAGGTACGCCAAATAGGCTAACATGTGTTCAAGGAGCCTGCCCAGGTATATAAAATAAACCTATTTTCTATGACTGAAATATTTTCACTTATAAACATATAGTATGATCTCGATAGGAAGAACAGTAAAAGTTAGCAGGTAAAGTTACTGAAACAATTTTTATGTATTCATACATCAAATCATGTTATCTGCAGCTGTCTCTTTTAATAGATAATATAAACATGTACTCATTGAGTAACACAAATAATATAGTACAATTGTATTCATTTTGGCTGCACAGAAATTTGTTTGCATTTTTTCTACTGTACCTCCAACCAGAAACACAGTGTAGCTTAAATTTTGAAATTTTTCACTTTGAATGGTCAAAAAATCCTAATTATGGCTGATTATAAAAACCTAAATGCCCAGGAAATGAAAGGCTACTGATTAAGGAGCCTATAATAGCTCTTTTTGAATCGAATGATGTAACTAAATAGGGGGAAGGGTCACAACACACATTGCCATTTGTATTTTCCTCCTCTCCTGTTCTCCTACTAACGGACAGCTCCACCTAGTAACGTTATACGCCCAGTGATTCTCTGCTCAACTATTCTAGCGCCGTAAGGGTAGTAAACTAATGCCACACGGATGAATTATGTCAGAAAATGGCTAAGGTGAGATATATATATATATATATATATATGCATTACTTTATATCTGCATACATTTATAAAACTAGAATGTTTGTCTCTTATTTTGAATAATTTTTTATTTATCTTTTATCAACATTAGCTAACATATACAAATTTATTTCACTCAGTGAAGTTTCTATGCCTTGTTTTGTTTATAATGTTTCTGTTTGATGCATCGTCTGTTAATCGCACGAAAGTCGAGTTGTTCTAAGCCACAGCTTTTTATTCGCTCTTTCAGATGTTTCTGTAATCTGTATACTGCTGTAAACCGAGGATTACAAGAAGTTCGACGCATGCGCAGAAGAGCAAGGTGCTCACCTGGGCGCGAAAGTAAGCGACTACTGGTCATTAATTAAGCTCAGCGATGCGAACACCAATGAACGAAGTCGAAAGAGCGTGCTCATTGGCGCGTGTCTGATCTGCTGTTGTTCGTTACTTATTCTACTTTTTCAAAACAAAAGTAGTCGAAGGGTGGTAGCGACGTGCACAAAAGAAGGGGATATAAACTCAAATTGGTTTTAAGCTGCTAGGTAAATTAGTTGGATCTCTTCGAAACATAAAAGTTTCCAATATTTTTGTAATCAATTTTAACAAACGATACCAAAAATGTTTTTTTAATAACCATTTTCAAGCGTTTGCGATCTATTTTTACTGTTTTAACATTTGGGGGGAAAAAATTCAATCCATCACATATTTATATAAAATTGTTTTTTAAAAGCTTAGCAGAAGTAAAAATAATATAATATAACATAATATACTGGTAATATTTTAAATTGATATATTACTAACTAATACGTGATCACATGTTAGCTGCTCAGCACTTATTTTTATACACTCAGGGTGTCTTCTATTGGCGAGCACATTATAGTTACGATTCCAGTAGGTCTACGTTCTAGAGACGAATTAGAAGAATCAATGGTGATTAGGGTCTGGGAAAATAATACACTAATAGAAGATACACTATTTTATAGTGGAAAAAGATCGTGTTCTATATTGTGGTTCGAATCTATGTTGGGCCGAAAATTATATTCTGTCTGGTTTAATAGCATATATGGATTGGTTCCGCGTATGTTCCTTGCGTTAGTAACCCAACTGGTGTGGTGTGGTAAACAAATCAATGCACCAAATACTGTCTTCGAAATTTGTCTTTTTCTGATTACCCTCCAACTGAAAGTGATAAAAGTGATGTAGATGGTATCTTTCAACATCCAGATTACGTCAAGTTTTCCTTCAGATGATACCATGTTTGTCGTTGACAACTACCTCTGAAATGTATTCTGCTCCTAGTTCATGCAACATATTCACGGGGTGAATCACCTGGATATTGTTTTTGCTCTCAGAATGTTGGTTCCGGTTGAACCAGGTGTAGTCGCGGCCATTTAACTCTCTTGCATGGAGGTAGATGACGTCACACTTCACACTCTCTCATACATTTTAACATAACACTTGTTTTTGTCAACATCAACATCATTTAGTTGGACTATTGTTTTATCGTCGCGAATACAGCGTGTTCCTGGTAACTGGGACCCGCTCTGCCTCATACAGCGTGTTCCTGGTAACTGGGACCCGCTCTGCCTCATACAGCGTGTTCCTGGTAACTGGGACCCGCTCTGCCGCCTCAATTAGGCGTAGTGTTAACCAATGAGCTGACTGACACATGTTAACTGAGGCAATCTGAGGAATGTGGTATTTAAAAAACACACAATATATTCCATTTATATTGATACAAATTGTAACGGGCTAATCTGGCTTAGCCCCGTTCAAATGTAAAACACGAACATTTTTGTGTTACAAACAAGTCGTCAAGAGTTAACGAATGAGATACTAGTGTTGAATGCTACGCCCGTAACATTTGTTTGTTTACTTACATACCTACTTCACCAACTCTTCCGTCGAGTCTGATGCCCCGCTGAAAACAACAACATCGAGGGAACTGGCTGGGCGTGACCTCAGGCAAGAGCTCCGCGCCGGACAACGAACTACAATCAACTGAAAGCGCCGTGAACGATGTTGGCCGACGCGAGTCGATGTTCCAGAATAAAAAGGATCTTTTCCCCTTCTCTTCACCCCATCACGTGGGGTTCTCATAGTATATATTCGCTGGGCCGCTTGGAAGAAATATATAATCCTGCTGGACACCATCAGGGCCGTTGGATCACAGCGCACTCTCGTCACGTCGGCTAATTCATTGGATCAACGTAGAAATACAGTTCGGGGAGATGGATCCACGAGACAGGAACAAATTACTAAAGTAGTCTATTGTACGACAGAATGCATCATCCAAACTTCAAGTCAGGAGTTAAGACTGTATCACCTTAACTACAAGTTAGGAGTTAAGAATGTATCATCCAAACTTCAAGTTAGGAGTTAATGAAGTATCACGTAAACTACAAGTTAGGAGTTACGTAAACTTCAAGTTAGGAGTTAAAGATGTACAGTTAGATGTTGTAGATGTATAGAGATTAGGATTAGGATTAGCTTATTTTATGGCCAGATAAATAGGGTAACTTACTTGTAAGGATTAGGCAATAAACCGTGTCAATATCGAGACACTGATGTAACTCAAAGGTAGCTTGCCAGGGAAAGAGATGGTTCAAGTTATATGGAGGCCTGGGATCTATACCTAGTTAGGTACTTTTGTCAATCCCACGCACTTGTGTTAAGTGGGTATCCTGTGGGCCGTTCATGCTTCTCAAGATTGGCCCGCGGTTTTATCTTTGTTACTAGCAGTACTACTCCCCTTTGGAGTATACAGCGTATGAGCCGTTTCTGCCCCTCTGGCGCGGCTGGAGCTGTCATTAGTTACTTATGTATGTGTTGTGATATTGACCGCCCGTCGGGTGATCAAACTGTGGGACGTGTTCCCGACCGGGCATGGCCCGTAGGTTTAAATATACCTATGTAAATTGGTTGAGCCTCTTGTAAGGGGTTTGGTCTGTATTCTAGGCGCTCGTATGTAACGGGACTTGAACTTGCCCTATGTAAGTCATAACTAAACGTGCGCAGCCAACATGCCTTGTGATTGAGGGACCAGTAACGTAACTCAATTGTCTGAGTTAGTCCTTCTGGCGCCTCACGCCCCTTGTTGGCCTAGACTTAGGCAATGCTACCTAAAATCTTACTTAGTTTGTATAGACTGTTCTTATTGAGATTACGTGCTAAATATTTATCATGTATCATGTTGTTTCATTAAATTGCATTACTTCTATTTACATCCTTTTCTTTTTACTTCTCTATATGTATGTATGTGCACCCCTGGGGCTACTATGGTCGATGTTGGTGAAACCACTAACAACCAATAATGAAACCCCAAAAGTAATAGGACTTGGTGCAAAACATTTATTTAAAAATAGCTAGAGCTAAAGCAAACAATCATATAATATACTCTCCCTTTGCTTCGATTCAGTTTTTTGCCAGGGGATTTAAACTATTTTAATTCCAGTGCTGTTGTTTGATAGGTCTTACCGTTAAGCCACAAGATACCTCCAAAGAAAACTTTAAAGTTTCTCCGCCATTTTAATTTTTTTTCGGGGGTTAAAACTATTTTTTTTTAACTTTTTGGGATTTTTCAGTCGGCTACAGGCTAGAAGCTATAAGTTTGCCAAATTTCAAGTTTCTAGCTGATTTGGAAGTGGTTAAACATCAATGTCCGAGAGTTAGTCAGCCATGTGGCTTTATAGTAGTATAACATGTAAAATGAAGCTATACTAAGAATAAGATACACATAATAAGGATTCTTGCTTGGAACAAGATGATCACGTGTGCTGTGACGTGGTGAGACCTAGTACGGGGCTATCCTGAACACAGGAGGACACCGACTGTACTAGACCAGACTGTATTGGGACAGTTTTGAGCGTGCGTGCCATCGACACTCACCGACTGTACTAGACCAGACTGTATTGGGACAGTCTTGAGCGTGCGTGCCATCGACACACACCGACCTTCTCTGTTGGCCCAAACAAGCTGAACAAATTCTGGATAGATACTAATTTTATTTCTGGTCTTCAAAGTTTGTCTCAAACCCCGATCAACCCGTGCCCCAATTAATCCGTATCAAATATATATATATATATATATATCGTTTTAAAATAATCATTATTCACTTTTTTCCTATTAAAAAAGTTTGACTAGATTAACTGTTTCCTATTATTATTATTATTATTATTATTATTATTATTAGCACCGCGTCTTACTACCCGTTTGGGTTATATGCACTTACGCTAATGTGTAATGGTAGGGGGATTGTGAGATTAAATGGAGGACCTACAGTTTAACGTGGAATCCGAACCACGGTGGAGGCCTGGCACTCCACACATTCACATGTTTCCTATTCCACTGTTGGTTATGAACACGTACACTAGCCCCATGGCTTTTTTGGTGCTGACTGACAGCTCACAGCTGACTTCTGACAGTCAACATTTAGGTATACACCTAAATTTTGACTGTCATAACTGACAGCTGTTAAATACATGTTTTTGCAGATCATTTGGTTCGGTGTAGGGATACACAATTTGGTCTGGTAACTTTTCAAAGCCGTCAGCTGTGAGCTGTTAGTCAGTACCAAAGAAGTCATGGGGCTACTCTAGATAAACCTACACCCCTAGGTGACATTTGGCTCAATATGTGCTACTTAACCTAAACGGCACGTTATCCGAGTGTTTTTTTTTAGCAGGGGTGGAGGCAAACGCTTGTTTAAGTCCGTATTTTTCAATTTATATATATATATATATATAAAAGAGCAAATTAAATAAAATATTTCTTCGATAGATAGGATACGTTTTGTTTAGTTTTTCGCCTGTAATAATCTGAACAGTTGTTGAATACCTGTCATGAAAATAGTGGGAAACTTCTTAGTCAAACTTTACATTTTCCATCGCAGGTACTTCTTTGTGGAGACAAACTAAACGGATCTTCTAAAACATTATTTGATTTGGTTCACCCAATAAATATTTTTTGTCATAAAAATGGACCAATTGATATGTAGATTCAATCCTACCTTGACGTTCTATTTGACCCCTCCTCTTGCTCAGAGTGCAATAACCTACCTAAACAAGTAAACCAGTGTTGAAACTGGTGGCAAACACTCTCCGCCATTGTTTGTAGCGCGTGATACAAGAGTCGTGATGGGATCCTGCTGCCCAACTTGTCCGTGGTGGTTTGTCTGAGCGCGGGGGTGGTTGGCCACTGTTTACCGAGGCATGCATGTTGCCGAGAATGAACGGGTGGTCTTGTTTGAAGTTTGAAGTTTGACTTTGTCATTAGGAAGATGTGGCCGGAGGACACCGGACCCTGGTTAACAGTCAATTTGAAACTGCCTGGCGTATAAGAGCAGGGTAAACTTGACTGTGTAAACTAACCCTCGGAGAGTTAACGTGGTCACGGGCCAGAGTTGACTAAACGCAACCACGGTCTCCAGGAAGTTTTAGTTTGTTTACATTCCTGGCTTAGTTCACTAGATGTAGTCCTGCTTAATCGCCACTGAGGGTCTAAAAGAAGCTCAACACTTGTTTGTAAACACCTCTAGAGCTACAAGTCAGTGTGTCCGAGAATTATATATTGGGGAAGGGGTGCAACATGTACAGTCTGTTCCAATTCCATGAGCTATATTTTAATGGATCGTAATTCTTAATAACAACATATCAACAAAGCCCATTTTTATTACGTTTCAATTTACATGGAAGGGGGTTTACAAATATTTAAGATGAGATATATATTAGGTTGTATTATTTGAAAATGTTAACGTTGGTATATTTGTATCATAACTTTATGCAAGCAAAGATGTATTCTACTCTAGTTTTTGGGTCAACATAAAAGTAGTTGTGGCTTAAAGTGTTTTTTGTAAACCTATTTAGCTTTTTCATACTTCAGATCTAATTTTGACATAACACACTTCACATCACTATAAATAAAAATATAGTTATTTACTTATAGATGAATAGTTGTTCTAACTATTACTAGACTCATTTACCGGGATTCAATTGCTATTTTTACAAATAAGCTAGTTTTAACAATCTTAGGTCTAGTTTTTTTTTAAAAAAACATGATTTGTGTCATCTGAATCAAAACTTTGATAATGATAGATTATTTTTTCTTGTTTTTTAACTTCCACTTACTAAAACTCATTTTACTTCAGCTTGCCACTTCTCCTCAAAAAAAGAGCACGGCGATGCGCAAAGATTTTAACCCCCTGGCTTTAAACAGACATAATAATTAGCTTACCGACAAACATCCACAAATAAAACACTACTTCGATATATATTTTAATCTTAACTTTCTGAATCAAATAACTATTTCAACAAAATTCTTACAAACTAACTAAATCTTAGAATAGACACAGCACGCGGTCAGCCTACAGTCAACTCGGCAGTAGGCCTATCCAAGGGAAACCCACCTTGGATATGTGTTGTTCATAGAAATATTCTACATATCACTGGATACACGCACCACACACTGGGAAGATGATACGTGATCGTGTGTATTATTATTATTTGAATGCTAAAGTTAATCTACTGACTTAACCTATCTAATTAATTACTCACGTCTTTAGTCAAATGATCATTATTTTATTATTTATATTTGGTTTTGCTTCAAAACAGACTGATTATGTCAGCTCGTAACCTCATTCTAGAAGCATACATTCCCCAACCGTTAATTCACCACTATGAGAGGAGAAGCGTCCATTCTTTAAGCAATGATCATTTGTTCAGCTCTGACGGGAATTGAACACGGCACCCTTAATTTAGTAGTCATAATAGCAACTCGTTAAAATAATTTCCCGGATTGTATGCAATTTACTCTAACTAATAGGGCTACAGGGGAATTTGAAGGAATTGCATCGGTAGTTTAAAGGACAGATAATATAAGAAACACATGTTATAATGCAACCTGTTGGGAGTGAACCCTGGGATATGTCCTTGTGAGCAGCTCTGTCTGTTGCTACTAGAACTACTATTCTCTTGGAACAACTGTGACAATGTCGACATAATTAATTGAGCTGTTCCAGAGGGTGTAAGTATGGAACAATCCGGCTTGTCGATTCTGACGGTTTAGAGGCAAGGCAAATACCTAGGCCTTTATTTGAAACCTGGATCAAATATTTGTCAAATAAACCTATTTGATATTTATTTATTTCCAATTTGTTCATGACTATCGAATAACATATTCATAAGCTAAAATAAAATACCGTTAACATGAAACATAGAAACTTATAAAAAGAATATTAATATCGGTATCAATGTAAAAGTGTTTTGAAACCTGGTTTCAAATGTGAACTCTCTTACAAAAGTTTATCTGGAAGTGATAGGGGAAATAATATATTGAAGACAGTTTTTACAGGCCAAATAGGCGTATTAAAACTCCCCCCATCCCCCGGCGGGCAGATTGCGGGAGACAGAAGGAGGTGTCTATAAATCCTTGGCTCTTGTCTGCTGCAATGCAGGGATCTATTCATACATTAGCGTCATCAACCATTTTTATAAGTTATCTATTTTTTACCAATATTCCTCCAAGGCTATAAGCCAAAACGGTGTGTTGCAAAATATGTTCTTATATAAAAGTTCTAATAACTGGCCTGGTAGTTTTGATAGCAATAGATAAGAAATAATACAGTTCTGCAAAGTGGTTACTCCCCCCCCCTCCCATCAAACGGATATTATAAATAATAATTATTATTATCACTATTAGTACTTCTTGTGTAAAATAGTTTGACGTAAATGAAATCCATCCGGAGCTGGGAATGAACGCAGCCCTTAGGCTGGTTAGTGCTGCCTGCACCATCTGGTAGTAACTCCCTTGTAATGAGGTAATGTGGTAGTTCCCCGTTGCCTTCACAATGGTATTCTGTGAGCGAGAGCGAAAGGGCCTACCAATGTTGCCAGTTAAGGTAGGTTCACAAACCTTCCAGGGTTATTTTACACGCCACAGTCGACATGTGATGAGCGGCTCTACTTCCTCCGAAGGAAGTTGTGCTACTGAGGAAAGATAACTGCCCTGCTGCAGACATGTCTGCTTCTCGCTCTGCAGACATGGTTGCTCCTCGCTCTGCAGACATGGTTGCTCCTCGCTCTGCAGACATGGCTACTCCTCGCTCTGCGTGTGAACTTCTTCCCCTTGAGCTGTTATTATTTGAGTCGCTTTATGCTGTGCTAGAGAAATGGCCGTCTCATCAACACTAAATATTCTAGAAGGATCAGAATTAACCTTCTTTAGCTCCTGTTTGTATATGGAACAAAACTTGTGGACATTTTCACGGGTGAATACTTGGATTCTAGCAAGCGATAGATTTTGTGGTTTTCCAACAGAAAGGTGTTGAGTGCCTTTTCAAGAACCAGCCCGTCCTGTCTCTATAGATACAATGAGAGAATGATTGTTCCTGATAACTAACTGGAAATCCATTCTCTTGGTATCTACCAGAGTAATCCCATACAATAATTGACCAGCAATTTGTCAACCTCCTCAGTTAAATGAGGTTTTCTTCCTATTTTCTCCTACACACAATCTCCAGCTTGAACATCAGACTTTGCAGAGTCCTTCAAAGTTGCTCTTGGTATGTTAAACGCTTTTACGGCAGTTTTGTATCCCATCTTTTTATCCCTTACTTCTATCGTAGACTCCTTGTCCCACTCCTTACGTTTCCCCATCTAGAAACACACCAATAAATAATACTATAGCAACTGGCGGGAAATTGGGGGCTCACCTAGGGGATAGAATCAGTGCCTGTGTCCACAAACAATATGGCGACATTATTCTCAAAGCACACATTGTTTCTTGTCCTGTAGCCTACGCATTGTAAAAATAAACATCATAAGCTACATATTACAGATAGCTAGTGATTTATTTACATACCTTAGTAAGAGATGGCCTTGGAAATGAGCGCCAAATAATTACTTTTACATTTACAAAAAACATAAACATAAAAAGGCGCGCAAAAACAAACACAGATCACTGGTTCACTACATTATTATTATTATTATTTTTAGCAGCGAGTCTTACTACCCGTTCGGGCTATACGCACTTACGCTAATGTGTAATGGTAGGGTGATTGTGAGATGAAATGGAGGACCTACAGTTTAACGTGGAATCCGAACCACGGTGGAGGCCTGTCATTCCTCACATTCACAAGATGTCTTGTCAGAGGTGAAGGAAGGGTTTAGTAATCAGATAAATCTGTGCCGGGACCGAGGATTGAACCCCGGCCGCCAACATAGAAGTCTGACACCTTACCCCTAGACCGCCAGGTCACCTTTAGTTCAGTACAGACTCGCTAGTGCGTCATTGGCGAGGTTTAACACGGGTTGCCACCAAACTGCAGCTCTCGGTAGTCGAGAGATCCAGAGGGATAGAGCTAGGCGCAGGGGCGAATAATCCTCAAGTAACGTTTCTAGAACTGACCTGGTTGTGTTGACCTGTCTATGTGAGAACTGACCTGGTTGTGTTGACCTGTCTAAGCGCAACTCACATACTCTCGCTCGATAACTTAGTTGTAAATAGCCGAGCTATGGAAGTTGTTTGTTACCGTTATAGCCGCATAACAGTAGGTCCACATAGCGGAGTAATCCAGGGGATGAGGGTAACTAGGAGAACTACTCCTAGTGCACTTGACTCATCTCCTCGTTATAGGAACGTCAATATACTGCGCACCTGACGCTTTAGACTGCATACACTCTGGTGTACATTTGATTGTATTTGTCTGAGAATACTTCTGATTGAGGTACGGTACGTAGTTTCTAAATAGTAGTACGGCCCACAGTACAGAAGATAACATTAACATTTAATACAATTTTTAACTCCCCTGCTTCGGTGGCCACATGGTCTAGGCTAAGGCATCACCCTCGTTTTAGACTAGACTGCCGGTGACAGGGAGATTGGTTTTCGAATCCCGGTTGGGTGTGATGAGGTTTTTTCTAAAATTGCTTTCTAATCTTTCTAAATGCAAATGCGGGTACACTTCCTATATATAAACTCCTTAATTCCTAAAACCACTAGTGTAATTAGTACATAGGCGTATAACCCGAACGTTTAGTAAGACAGTGATAAAAAAATTCCTAATATAAAATAAATTTATTTTCAGACTCATTGAGATTGTTAATTCTTATTTTCAAATATAAATAATAGCATGCGATGGATTATCTGAATTTTAAAAATATTTTCTGTATCAAGTTATTTGGCATAGCTGACATCACGACAGCAAATGCATAACTCTTTAGCCATATATTAATTCCAAACTAGGATCTTCGGTTGTGTTATATCGTCTCAAGTTGCCCCAGCGGTCAATTTAAAGTTTCCGACATGTCTTATTGGACAATATATTCAGAGGAAATATTCAAAGAATTCGACTGTTATGTGTCCGAGTGAATACTATATAACTAGTTCTTGGTCTACCATCAGATTGACTAGAAGTATCTGACTATTTCTTATTCTATCAAGCGCAGCTTCTATCGCTTCATAAAGGACAAGTTTCATTATTCTCTTTCGTAGCAGACACTGTATTCCCAAAGCAGCACTGTAGAGGGAGCTAAATTCCATTCACGGTAGGAATTACTCTCTGAAAGGTCCTTTTTCCTACCAATATCCTACTATATAGTAGATTTATGGTATGGAAAAAGGCCTTTCGGAAGTCAATTCCTACGGTGAATGGAATATAAGCGGAGCAATACAGTAACTAAACAAGCTTGGGACGTGGTTACTACCTCTAAAGATGTTAAAAGTTCATTGACGACCAAGAATAATCAATGGTCGTAAACGTGTACCCTTATTTTTCCGATTATTACGTCTGATATCCACTGTTTATAAACTCAACAAAACGAGGTGGGTGCAATCAATCCTGCTCTTTTGTTGAATTCCTACTGTTCCTGTCTGCCTTTGGATCTCAAATAACAACGTGATCTTCTTGTCCACACAGTCCTAGAACCAAACTCTTCTCTCGACGTTCTGCTACAAACTTGTTTAGCCGTGTTTTTGACAAGCGTTGGGCCTCCTCCTTCTGGAAACTTTGTCATAAAATCAAATAATTGTGTGTGTACCAAGTCTTACTACCCGTCCGGGCCATTACCGTATCTACAATGATTGAGAAATATGAGGAAGGTAGAATTTGGTGCAAATGATTCATATTTTAGTGGAGGGAGAGTGGGAGAATGTTGTACACCCAACCATAGTTCGAACCCTGACATCCCCTAAGGTAGCGATATATCCTATTTTAAACATGACTTCACACAAGAAAATTTCATGGAAAATATACATTCATCTGAAGAAATTGAAATTCACCCTGAAATCCTTTAAATACTAGAACAATTTGTAGCGCGATATTTTGGAAAACCCTGGGTTTGTTACTCTTCACAATTCTCATCCTTGTATCTGTATTGCTTACCTATACATTCTCATCCTTGTGTCTGTATTGCTTACCTATACATTCTCATCCTTGTGTCTGTATTGCTTACCTATACATTCTCATCTTTGTGTCTGTATTGCTTACCTATACATTCTCATCCTTGTGTCTGTATTACTTACCTATACATTCTCATCCTTGTGTCTGTATTGCTTACCTATTCATTCTCATCCTTGTGTCTGTATTGCTTACCTATACATTCTCATCCTTGTGTCTGTATTGCTTACCTATACATTCTCATCCTATGTGTCTGTATTGCTTACCTATACATACTCAAATTAGAGTCAACACCCCTCCTCTCAAAAAGAGACCAGTTTTTCAGTTCACACCCCAGAAAGTCGAACATTCTCAAGAAATAACCAAAATAAGTTTCTGATGCCAGGAAATTCAAGAACGATTGGACGTAAGGAAAGAAATAGCGATTCGAGTAATGTCGGCACGTCTCGTCAAATGGGTGTTGTTTATTGTACATAACAGTTGGCTTTACAAGCGGCACTTTCTTTTTAACTGTCAATATTTAAGTATTTGGCGCTGACATATTGTTAGATCGTTTCTTTTGTGGTTTGGCGATAATTCTTAGCATTTAAATTATTATTATTAATTATTATTATTTTGTATCTGAAGAATGTTGCTTACTGCATAACTGTAATATTATTTTTAAAGATAATCACTATTTTACTACCCCATTTTATTTCTGTTATTTCTACACATACGTGTTGTTTTCCTCATATATTCTGCATTGCTAAACTCTTAAATAGTCACAATAAACTCATTTCTTATCACATTAAGTCTTATAACGTAATGGAAGACTACCCGCACTTCTTTCAAATTAAAAACACATTTAACTTAAAAGGTTATTTTTAACAAGTCACTTTACACTATACGTTTTAACGGCTCGTAAATTGAGCTAATCTATACTGCCTAAAATTGTATAGACGATACAGTATTATCCACTTATGTAAACACAATAAATAAACTCGATTTGTATATTTTTAACTTCAATATAATTTAAACTTTTGTGAAAAGATTGAAATCAGATACTCTCATTTTATATTTAAAAGCGATCTATTTATTTAAAATATATTATAATGAAATAGAAATCATTGACGGATGATAGTTTCCATTCTTTCTGAGTCTACTGGAGTGAGGTGTATAACGTGAATATCAATCGAGTGTTAGCACAGCTCTTCCTCAGAGTATTACAACTTACCATTTAAGTGATATTTAAAAATAAATTAATATTTGAGTGATACCTTTATAAATTTCAAATATTAACATTTATTTGGTTATTTTGAGAGTTCACTCTACCTACTTGCCAAATTTAAATATTATATCTCAGCTAAAAGTTGTTTTTATTTTTATAACCCCTTAATCCCCCCCCCCCCCC
>CABFOW010006951.1:0-27740 GCA_902141385.1 Timema californicum
TCTTATGACGACAGTGTAAAAACGTACACACTCCTCCACAATTAATTATCTTGCAACGTCACTCTACCTGACGTCACCATAAGCACAGGGTTTTTTTCGTCATAATCACGTCACAAATGTTCACTTCCGGATTAAACCCTGGCTATAACTACTATCCTCCTAAAATGCATTAACAAATAGATTCGGCTATTTGTTTCATTAATTGTCAGGTTTGTTAGTGAAAAAGAGAGGGTTCAAATTAAAACTAATTGTAGCTAGGATACTTTCATTCTCCCTCCATGCAAATGTAGACACATTTCTTCTCGTGTTTACTTCCCTCATCCTTATGTCATCATTGTAAATATCCCAATATATTTGAGAGGTAATAAGGCTCGGTGCATAAAAGAATATTCAATACTTAAATACACATAAACATTTATAGATATTATGAAAAATGTAGTCCACATTCTTATTAGATCTAATGTATAAACCCTCCAGTTTCAAGCACTCCCAATATTCAGTTGGCTTGGATCGCCACTATCTTAGTGTAAATATTAATACTTTAGTCCGTGTTGTTTGTTATTTTTACAAATTGAATGTATTCTGTTGCAGTTTGTGAATAAAGGTTTGAATCCTACACGAGCATATAGAGTATTTTTTCACTCTCTTTCCATGCTATTGCAAGTGAATTTCCTATTAAATATCTTATTTATGCCTACCCGATTATAATAAAATGTTATGTATCTAAGAATGTTTGTTTTTATAATACAGTTTTGTTCCATATTATATTGAACTACCCCAGACAAGGAAGGACAAATGAAGCTTTTTGTTTGTAGATTTGTTTTCTTTTAATAAAATAAACTGTATGAGGCACACTATTTTACTTTTTTGTAATGGCTTTATATTGATTGAACCTAGAAAATGCACAACAGTCACCATTAGTAAGTTAGGCCTAAAATTATTTTTAAGATGGTATAAATAAACATTTCTTAGTTAAATGTTTAAACATAGCACAATTTATAATTAATATTAAAATTTGTGTAGAGTGACTATTATGTGACCTAAAACTATAGGAAAAATTCAAATTAAGATAAAACTAGTAGGTAGACCTACTGCACAAATAAATAATTACCTATACTAAGTTTCCCACTTTTATTTATAAGATGAAATTTAGTGTTTCAACATCATATCAAAAAACCTGTAAAAATATATATAATGCTATAGAAACTAAAATATTGATAAAGATTTTATTTTTTATTCACATATATAACAAAAAACCTATGTTAATTTGATGTTGCTCTTTGTTTTGCAAGGCACTGGGATAATGTAGCAAATGACATTTGGGCTTAATTTATGGTGCACAGTATTTATTAAGATGAGAAACTACGGAATATATCAGATATATATCGACCACAAGAAACAATTTAAAACTTCACACGTTGTTTAAATTATTGATCAGCCTTAACCAAACACCTTAAAACAACTGTTTTGAAAATCTATGATGCAAATAAAAATAAAAATCTCACTTGAAAATTACTAAACGCTAAAACATACTGAAATAAACCCTTACTCAACTAAATTGGCTAATATAAAAACTCAAATAAACAAACAAATATATAAAAATAAAAAGTAAGTAGTGAACGCCATTAAAGTTGGGAAGTTAACGAAGGGGTAGACAGTCTCGTAAATAAGGGACAGATTTCGCGACGACGCAGTCGTATCACCAACTAGCCGAACGGACAGACTGACATATTTCGGGGAGTTCACGAGAATATCCCGACGCGACGTCGTCAACTAGTTTCCGTCCGATAAGAATAGCCCTGCATGTCATCTTCCCCACTGCTGCTGTTCAAGTCGTTCCTGTAATAGAACGTCTCATATTAAAGTAAGAGTGTCATAAAAATTACACAGTTTAACAATAAAGAAAAATATTCTCCCTCAAACCACATGTAATTTATCGCTTCAGTATGCAGTATGCATGATTAGTAGCAGTAGCAGCAGTAGCAGCAGTAGTAGTAGTAGTAGTAGTAGTAGTAGTAGTAGTAGTAGTAGTAATAGTAGTCGTAGGTTTATGTAAACACTCACCCGTCAGGTCCAGAAAAGCCTTTGCAATGTGTTCAAAGCAGCGAGCACTGTATACCAACAATCCTGCACGAGCAGCAGGACTTGCAGCTGCTACAGCATCCACACTTCACAAGCTCCCAGCAGTCATCAGATATTGGTGAGAAGGGTGCTCAACTTTGGCATCCACGCTCCATCCACATTTTTGAACCATCCCTATTCCTGAAGACTTGGCAAAAAAGGAATTTTGATGAGATTCTGATCCCAAATGTGTCCAGACTGAAAGGAAGAGCCTAGGATGTGCCGCTCAAGGCTTGCAGTAGTAGGCGGCATTATTCTGAAGATCTGCTGTAGGATATGAAAGGTAATTTCCATGTTTTTCACGGTGACATACCCAGACAAACAACATCATAAAGGAGGAACATGAACCTTTCTAATATTTCTACAATATTTGTGTCCAGATTGTTTAATGGATGGCTAATGAATTTGAAAGCCTCAATGACTTCTTTAAACTTCATCCATGCTAAGCTAACCCTTTTCTTTCCTCTTGAGGAAAAGTGACGATGTGGTGTCGCGTCCCGAAAATGCGTGAAAGCCCCGTAGAGCACCAAACTTGTCTTCACCAAGTTTTTCTGCAATTTTGTACACAGAAATGTATCGTCTGTTCTTTCCAACACCAAAATGCAAACCATATATTTAGGGTTCCAATACCTTTTATCCTGAAATTGAAATAAATTGCTAGAATGAGGACATCTGTATCAACAGTATTGATGACAATGGATTTCTTGCCATGTAATACTGCATCATGAACATGTAGATGGAGACGAACATCAGCTTCTGTCAAATCCGATGAAAAGGAATCATGGAGAGACGTTTGGCCATTTTATGAACAAACTATTTTAGTTCTAATGTAGTAAATAATGAAGGTAGAATATGTATGTGCTACAACATCACACCCTACAAGTTCAAAGATATCGCTTTTGATTTGGGAATTTCTATAAAAATCAGGCCAATTCTTGGGAATATGATGAGTAGCGATTACTTGCCTCCTAAGACCGACACCTCTATTTATCTTGAACGACTTTCTTCAACCCTTCGTCCCAATAAATGTCTAAAACAAGGTCCACTCTAATAGCTTCAATACCTTCTCCATCACACCTAACAGATGTAATGACTTCGTCGGCATACTCCTGAAATGTTTTAGATTCATTTGGAGGGTCGATGTTAGCCAAAGCAGTGGTATCGTAGATAACTGCATCACACCCCCCAGGAAAAGTATCTTCTTCAGCAAAACTTTCTAGGATGGGAACTACATCAGATTTATTGCATGCCGTCATCTCACCATTCAATACATATTTATTAAGATGATGGGTTTATCCCTTAACTACATTAATTCCATGCCGAACCATAGATATGGAAGTTTTACTTTCGAAAAAGAGTGGAAATAAGGATCTATGTGCAGTACAAAGTGTCTCTGGAGCCTTAATTGCATAATAAGCAGCCCACGAGATGCCCAATGGGAAATGTTTATCCAGTCTAGCGCTATTAGTATGACAGTGCTCAACCAATGTTGTTCTTGCACCCATAGTATGGAAGTTTGTGTAAAAAGTGGCTTTGCTGTTTCATCGTCACATTTTGTGTGAGCAGGTTCTCTAATAGGAAGAACAGTGGTCTTTACCACACTGTATAACTCTGCCAGGTCTGGTACTTGCCTGCTTGACAGATTCATGTCTGTAAATAAAGAATTGTAGGACCTTTCCTCTCCT
Source organism: Timema californicum (assembly GCA_902141385.1). Taxonomy (NCBI): domain Eukaryota; kingdom Metazoa; phylum Arthropoda; class Insecta; order Phasmatodea; family Timematidae; genus Timema; species Timema californicum. Next base: position 3,807 of record CABFOW010006951.1, read on the forward strand.
TCACTAACATTTAAGGGAAGCTGGAATAGGGAAATTCCAGTACCATGGAAAGAATTTTGATATGTTACACTATTAATATTTGTCTATATTATCATATGCTCTTACAGTAAATAATCCACGACGGAAAGTTAATGGACAAAGGACTCTCTCTTCCTTTGCTCGCTGAACTACAGTTTGAGCGAGAGTCGACGTAATTTCCTTTAATCAATGTATGGAAATGGAGAGTCCCAGCCGATGCATAACATCTAAGCTTTCTAAGCTTCTACTCTTGCTGTACGTAGATAAATCCATGTAAATAGGCAAGGGTGGCTCTTGGTTTTTATAATGTCTCACAATCTCTCCACTAGGAGGTCGACTCTTAAAATTTAAAAGAACCAACTGGCTTATGGTCAAAGCAGTCTGTGTAGCTTTTGATTCCATCGTTTTAGAAGAGCCATACAAAAACAAATTAACATCTGCAAGCAGGGACACTGGAACAGATGATCTCTGGGAATTCACTTCAAACGCACCGTTAAACTTAGCATTTACAGCAGACATATCTTTACCAAAGCGTTTCACAAAACGTTACAAATTAATAACATCTTCAACTGCGTTCTCAAAAGTTGTATCTCGTAATACGTTTGTGGCGTCTCGTATGAATACATATTATTTTCCTAATTTCTCCACTCGCAGCTGCAAAAAGTGCGACAATATTCTCTCCCTGAACCTAGTGGTGTGAACTTTATGTGTTACCTAATCACTTCCTGTCAGTTCCATCAATTTGTCTCTCTATATCTTTGTTAGAAAACTCATTTCAAAAACAAAGTCGGCAAAGCTTGTATGTTACAAAAGAAACTACATATGCAAAAGCAAATGCTTCACAAGTGTGGACATCAGGGGGTGGATCTGATGTTTAAAGCTTTATATTGCGATTATGGCAATTGTACAGTTCTGTCAAGCATCGCTTGTGATATTTAGCATCCCATGATATCAATTCACCCAAACCTAGCTTGGACAGTAGTTTTCTCTCCTCTGGGGACATTGCCGCATTCATTATATGGTTGTACCTTTATAATGTAGGCGCATTTCTTAATGGCTCATCCCATTTGGGACCACTGTCACAGATGAAATACACTTTAGATTTATCACTTAGATGATGGTGTGCAGCCTCTTGTTAAGGGACATTCGCCTGATATCTCCCATTCAGTGTCAAAGCTAGAATAGTCTGGCAAAGGGATTGTAGCCAAAGTATTCTTGAGGACGTGTTCTTGAGCGTGGGCGACATTCTTGTTATTGAATCGCTTGTTAACAAGACTTATGCCATCGAGCACAGTGTGCTAACAAATTATGCTGCAGCTCCTCACTACCCACATCTAGGGTTTTCAAATCTATATTTTTAGGCAGCTGTCCAAGTGCAGACCATTTTTGGTGATTATCAGCAAGCGTTTTATAGCCAACATTGCGCGTCACATTATCCTTGTTTTTATCAGGATTACAGAGATCATTTCCGTCACTTTTTTGGCAAAACCAGAACTTTGTCCAGTCGAACTGAGAACCTTCAAAAACCTCTAGCAAACCACTAGAAGGCGATTTGGACTCATCATCATCATCATCTTCTGGATACAAAGAGGAATATAAATAATATCAATCTGGAAAATAACATAGGGACCGTTAAATTACACGAATTAATAACCTCACTTAAAATCAAATATGTAGCTAAAATAAACAATAATTTGCACCAAGACAAAATGAGTTGGTGGTAAACTTTGTTGGTTGTAATCATTGGCAAGAGTAGTATTTATAAAATGCAAAAGATTAAAATGGTGTGCATTATTATTAATTTGACAGTAATACAGCTAACCCAAAATGACCGCTTTATATCCAGCACGCTTTTAAAGGTAACCACTGTGCTTAGATGTGTCAAATTAATGTGAAATTATGTGTCACATGATAATAAACCTACCTGTAATTTTGAATTTGAGAAATGGACGACATTTTTAAAAAAATCAAGAGAGGGCTTTATTATTACTTTTTTTACAGGTCACCGCCGTTCTTAGCATTAAAATATTAGTTGGAAATTATGCGTTACTCAAGAATGTAGCCAACTTAAAAATTTAAAAAAATAAGTCAGTAGCAATGTTTTTAAATGACCGCCCTTTTGAATCCGAAGAGAAATTTATTTGGGGTCTCCTTCCAAATTGGATTCCTGAGGTCTAATATAAATGCCTGCAAAGCGGCTTGCTTGCATAAGAAATTATAGTATTGTTTTAGTATTTGTCATCTACCACAATGACAATGAACCACTTTATTGTATACAATTACAAATCTCCTTGTATAAATATATAAAATCTATGTCACAGAACATATACAGTATGTAATGTATACTACTGTATATAATATAATGTATATTAAAATAGCATATAGTGAATATTAAATTTTTATTTGTCCCTACAATATCTTAGTTGAGCCAGTATTGTTTCCGCCTACTCAACTACTAGTCCTGTGTTAAATTCCCCATTTAAATTTTATATGGATATATTAATTCACCAATATTATACCATTGGCCAATTAGGATATTTTCATTCTACAATGATAAATTTACAGCCACGGTATAGATAAATATTTTGGAAGAATGTATGTTTAAGTATTATTATTTTAGTATAATAAATCATATTTTTAAAGTATTGTACTTAATATACACCTTAATAAATATAAGTTATCTTTTAAATTTGAAATAATATATTTTAATATAATTAGATTTACTATGAAAGTACGGTAGGCCTACATCTAAATATTACAAAATGCATATAATAAATATTATTTTATGGCACTTATTTATGATGATTCAATCGTTAAAAGACTAATGTGATGCACACTAATCTCTATATATAATAAAACCACAAATATATCTGCACGTTTTGTTTCCAGTAACATCAAAAAGTCTCATTGGATCAAGAATGGACTTCTTCTGTTGTACTCCTTTTCTTTAAGAATACAAGTATCTTTTTTTAATCATGAGGCTATCTAATCATTGAGAAAAGCACTGTCTAAAAATATATTAGCTAAGCTAAACTTAACTAAAACTATTTTAGAATCAAAGAGCCAAAGCAATTCTTTATGCTTTTAGTGAGACTTACTCCACCTAGATATCATATTTTGAAAATTGAAAAATGACACCTAGACAAGGGAATAAAACCCTAAATCTTTGGATTACTACATCTGGGTTGGGTTTGATTCCCGTGTCCAGGTGTCATTTTTCAATTTTAAGAATATAATATCCAGACGGAATAATCCTACCTAAAATCATAAAGAATATCTTTGACTATTTGATTCTTAAATATGCAATCCCTTACAGTATAATAATTGTACAAATGGCTGCAATAAGCCAACTACCGTGTCAAAGGTGGGTGCGTTATCTGATAACTCGTGATCTTAATAAAATCACACATTTGTAGCCGTCGATTTCCACACATCCATCATAGACTGACTTAAAAATATGAGTGAAGAGTGACCCAATTCATGGATGTATTCCTGGATAGCTCTGTGCTCAGAGTATTGGCCTACTAATCCAAAGGTGCGGGGTTCAATTCCCGTGTACAGGTTTCAATTTTCAGAATATACAAATATGTTAGCTTAAATTATTGGTGGGGTTGCATTTGCATTTTATTTTTGTATTGACTAAAACATATTAACCTTCAATCTATACAGTTTGTTTGTAAGTATCCTTGGCAACGAGTATTTTGGACTTATTCTCGTTTGGTCTTTGATGTAAACACTTGTAGCGATTAGCTAATAGTAAAGGAGCATCGCGTACAGTGCACAATTTTATAATTAGAATAAACGTCTTATAATGAAATACAGTGACTTAAGTATAATAGTAATTAATTCATAACAAGGATTTTATTTTTCATTGCAACAGTGCCCCCATGTTAGATAACCACTTTTAATGTGCTTGTATTTTTTTCTTAAATTCAGGTATTTTCCACTTATTTTTTGTTTTTACTTTTAAATCATTTTAATATAATTTGGTTTCTTTGATATTAAATCTAAACCTATTTTATTTGTTAATTACAAAAAAGCCTCCTCATAAGCGAGTCACTGTTAGCTTTCTCGCATTTGAGTCCTAAATTTAGATGTGTTTTCATTAATTTAATGCTATTTCTTGTGAATTATGTTTATTAAGTTTTTTAATTGGTACTAAATAAATAGAAGGATTCTGTTTTTTCTGGTAGAGCTATTAATATAGAGTGGTTCATTCAATATCCTCATATTTTATCATAGATATTAAAATTCGTTATCTTAATATATATAATTCTTCTGTACTTGTGTATGTCACTGAACTCCTCCTAAGCGGCTGGACCGATTTTGATGAAATTTTCTGTGTGTGTTTGAGTGGGTCCATGGATGGTTTTGATTCACAATTGAACCCGGTAGGTGGCGCTGCAATCGGGTTCTAGGATTTATTATTATGTCTTAGGGAATTTATTTGAGGGGATTTTTTTTAAAGATTTTTTGCATATCAAAACATGTAACCACACAATTTCACTCCCCACCACCACCACCCAATATTTATAATAATGAATATAATATGAATAATTGACCGTTAAAACCTTCTGAATAGTGAATAATTGAACTTCTGATAATAATTCACAGTTATGTTTGTCTACTATAGGTGGCATTGATTTCGAATTCTGTGGTATTTGTCGTACTCATAATTGAACTTCTGAGAATAATTCATAGTTATGTTTGTGTACCATAGGTGGCATTGATTTCGAATTCTGTGGTAATTGACGTACGCATCAATAAATGCGTAAGCCTTTTGCATCGTGGCTTGGCGTTGTTTTGACATTCGATGTGTTTCGATATTCCATGTATCACAATCGAGAGAATATTGAGTGTATTTTTCATCAAGTGTACTCAAATACATTAATTGGGAAAATGTGTAAGACGACTGTGTTGAAGTGAATATCTTACATGCTCTTCCATAAATTTAAATTATATACATGCGTATTCAATGACAATCAATATAACCTGCACATTTTTATTTTAAGTGCTTATTTGTGTCGATGATTTTATAAATTTTACGGAGTGTTAAAAAGTCTCATCGAAAAAACCAACATGTAATCCATAAAATTCAAGTATATGTTGTTATATTTATGTGTTGTGTGTTTATTAAAGAAAAATGCCACGTCTTCGTGGACGAGGAGGAAATATTGGTCGACGTAAACAGAATTCACAAATAGTCCACACCTGTCGGTTTAATCGAACGGAAGAAGATCAATTGACGGAAAATGCAAATTTAAAAGTTAAGGTTGCTAACACACATGCAAATGAAAGTCGACAGCAACGCAAAGAACGCCTTCGAGCTAATGCATTGAGACAAAGACAGGTGCGTCAACGAGACACTGACGCACACAGGGACCATGAACAACAGCTCCTGCAAGTACATCGTGCATTGACACACACACATCACTTCTCCGTCTTGCGTTCAAATATGAGTCGGACATCGACTATTCGTCACATTCACAAATTTTCATCGGCGCTATCGACAAAGAATGCCAACAATGCCATGCATTCAAATACAAAGGTGAATCAGCCGGTTTCTGCTGCGCGTCTGGAAAAGTTGTACTTTCACCATTGAATTCGCCACCAGAACCATTGAAAACACTATTGGCTGGAGCCACACCTCAATCAAAATTGTTTTTGCTTAAAATTCGCAAATTAAATTCTTGCTTACAAATGACATCGTTTGGAGTAACAAAAATCGTTCAGAATGAAGATGGTCGCAATTTTTAATCAACGTTTAAGATTTATGGCCAAGTATATCAACAAATAGGTTCTTTAATCTCAATGCCTGATGCCGATCCAAAATTCTTGCAAATCTACTTCATGGGCGATGAGGCGCAACAAATAAACAAACACTGCCAGTGCAACCACATCGAGCAGATAGAGGAGCGAGAAATTGTGGTGACCTTGGAACCATTTTTGCGAAATCAAAACCAGTTGGTCAAGTTGTTTTATATCGTTTCAAACAAACTGCAAAACGACAACTACATGATCGTCATCAAAGCTGACAAAGTACCATTTGGAGAGCATGTGGGCTGATACAATTCACCAAACGTTAATGAAGTTGCAGTTGTTATGGTTGGCGACGCATATGAACGTCGATATATACGGATCCAACACAGATATAACACGGTTCACACAATTCAAGACAGTCATCGTTCTTACGACGCTTTGTAATATCCGTTGATATTTTGAGAAGGAGAAGATGGATATCATTTTAACATCAAACAAATAAATCCAGTGACAGGTACAATCCACATATTATTTACTTTTTCTTTTCCTGTAAGATTAATTTTGGCTTATTTATATTTATACTTTGCAGGTGCAGAAACCAACAAGAAAGTAAGCGCGATGAACTTCTACGCATATCGGTTGATGATTCGTGCCAATGAAGACAATAACATTCTCCGATGCCGCCAGCTGTTTCATCAATACATTGTTGATATGTATGCAAAAATTGAAAGCGAGAGATTACGGTACATCAATTATAATCAAGCGAAGCTGCGTTCTGTGGAATACATTAATTTGCGTGATGCTATTGTCGTTAACGTCAGTAGTATAGACACGGGTCAATTCGGTGACCTTGGAAATTGTACCGGTATGTTCGGTAACTGTAATTATGACGTATGAGGGTAATTAAAATATTGGTAGTCCGTATCTGTGACGCATCTTATGGNTAACGTCGGTAACGTAGATGGAACCACTAATATCAATGACATCGGTAACGCATATATTCTTCCATCATCATATATTGGTAGTCCGCGTCCAATGCAAGAATACATTCAAGACGCCATGACTTTCATGCGCACGTACGGCCGACCAGATTTGTTCATTACATTTACGTGCAATCATAACTGGGATGAAATTAAAATTTTGTTATTGCCAGGTCAAACAGCAATGCATCGCCATGATATCACTGCACGTGTATTCAAACGAAAATTAAAATCGTTGATTTACTTGATTACACATCACTCTGTTTTCGTCGAAACACGTTGCTGGCTGTATTCTATTGAATTGCAAAAACGAGGTTTGCCACATACACATATTTTGATTTGGTTCGTCGACAAAGTACGATCAGAAGAAATTGATAAAATTATTTCAGCAGAAATTTCGGATAGCAATATCGATAAAGAGTTGTTTGACATCGTTACCGCTAACATGATCCATGGTCCATACGGTGCTCTAAACATTAAGGCGCCGTGCATGGACAATGGAAAATGTACGAAACGTTTCCCAAAAGTGTGTATAAGACATCTTTACCACTAACATGATCCATGGTCCAAGCGGTGCCTTAAACATTACGGCACCATGCATGGACAATAGAAAATGTACAAAACGTTTCCCAAAAGTGTGTATAAACGATACTGTCACTAATATCAACGGTTATCCATTGTATCGTCGTAGAGACACGGATAATGGTGGACAATCATATCAATTGCGCATGTCAAACGGTGGAAAGGTTGACATTGACAATTGCTGGGTGGTTCCTTAATCACTATTGCTGTGCAAAATCTACAAAGCTCCCATTAACGTTGAGTTCTGCATTTCGGTGAAGTCCATAAAATACATTTGCAAATACGTTCATAAGGGCAGCGATATTACTGTATTTGTATTTCAAAATTTAAATGATAATGATGAAATAACACGTTATCAAATGGGCTGATACATTAGCAGCATTTTGAGTTTTCCCATACACGAAAAAGACCCTGTTGTTATACATTTGGCCGTGCACCTTGAAAATGGACAGAGTGTTTATTTCACAGAAGAGACTGCTCTACAATGAGCATTAACTGCCCCAAAAACCACACTATTGAGTTTTTCGAACTATGCAACCAGCCCGGTATTTTCGGTGGATTCGCAAAGACATTAATGTATACTGATGTGCCACGATTTTTCACGTGGAACAAGCCGTCAAAAAAGTGGGACCCACGAAAGCGAGGTCTTTCAGTCCAAGGATACGACGGAATATTTATGGGAAATACATTAGGCTGATTATACACAGTCCATCTAAATCAACGCGAATGCTTCTTCTTGCGTTTGTTGTTGGTTAACGTTCCAGGATCTACGTCTTTCCAATACTTGCGAAAAGTCAATGGTATTTTGTACGACACGTACCACGATGCGTGTCATGAATTGCACTTGCTGGAAGATAACAACCATTGGTATCTCACACTTGCAGATGCAGTACTGAGTTCATCTCTTAATCAAATTCGCCAATTATTCGCAATGTTATTGACGACATGTTTTCCGTCGCAAGCTTCTGTTCTCTGTGATAAATATAAAGATTCCATGAGCGACGACATTATGCATCGCATTTGGACCACTGATCAAGATCCCAATATCGATTTTTCATCGGAAGTATATAACGAGTCGTTAATAAAGATTTAGGATGTTTGCATTCTCGTTTCTAATATGCCACTCAATCACTTCAATATGCCATCGCCTAAGCACCCAGTAACATACATCATTAACAGCGATATTCAGCGCGAATAACAGTTCGATGCGGCCTCTTTGACTACTTTCGTTGCAAATAATGAGCAACTGTTCACTGCTGAACAAAAGAACATATACGATGGAATTAATTTGTCAATCGCAGCACAACAAGGTGGGTTCTTTTTTTTTTTTGACGCACCAGGTGGCACTGGCAAAACATTCCTCATATCACTGATACTATCGCGCATTCGATCACAAAATCATATTGCGTTGGCAATTGCTTCATCAGGCATTGCAGTGACTTTGCTTGATGGTGGATGGACTGCACATTCAGCACTCAAGTTGCCATTGAACGTTCACACTAATCCAGACGCAATGTGCAACATAAAGAAGCATTCCGGCATGGCAAAAGTTTTGCAAAATGCAAAATTATTATCTTGAATGAATGCCCTATGTCCCACAAGCATTCACTTGAAGCTCTCGAAAGAACGATGAAATATCCCAACGATATTACCAGACATTTCGGTGGCGCTCTACTACTGCTCTCCGGTGATTTTAGACAGATATTGCTGGTCATTCCACGCGCTACATATGCGGACGAAGTTAACGCATTTTTGAAACAATCATGTCAATACATTATGCATTAACTGCAAAAAGATCCATTGGCACTGTCATTCTCCGAACAATTGCACAACATTGGTGATGGAAAAATTATATTGTATGGAAATACACTATGCATAAAATTGCCAGACAATTTTTGCTACATGGTAGCCACGAAAGAAGCTTTGATTGAAAGCATATTTCCAGATTTGCGTGCTAATTACATTAATAATGCGTGGCTACGTGAACGAGCTATTTTAGCCGTAAAAATATCGATGTTGACGCTATTAATTTCAAAATACAACAGTCATTGCCTGGCAATGAGATATCGTTTAATTTGATCGACACTGTTGTCGATCCTGACGAAGCAGTCAATTATCCTGTTGAATTTTTGAATTCACTGGATTTACCGGGAATGCCACCACATAGCTTGCGATTAAAAATTGGTTCACCAATCATTGTGCTTCGGAATTTAAATGCACCTTAGCTATGCAATGGCACGCAATTGTTCATAAAAAACATTATGGCTAAGGTTCTTGAAACTACCATTTTGAACGGCAAGTTTCAAGGTGAGGTTCTCCTGCCACGGATCCCAATGATCCCTTCAGACTGGCCTATTCCATTCAGACGCTTGCAATTTCCAATTCACTTGGCATTTGCAATGACTATTAATAAGTAACAAGGCCAAACAATGTCCATTTGTGGGTTGGATCTAGAAAATCAGTGCTTCTCACATGGTCAATTATATGTTGCGTGTTCTCGCGTTGGCAAACCATCAAGTTTTTTCATTTATACACCTCAGGGATTGACGAAAAACATTGTTCATCAACTCGCATTAAGATAAAAACAAAACCATCTTTATTGATTTTGTCAAACCGTTTTTTATAATATTATAACCTTAGGTATAAGAGAGGGTGAAGTTTCTATGCAGCTGACTGTATGCATCATCGAAATAGTATGTACTTCGTACCACAAGTACATACTATATCGATGGTACGTATATAGGTATGTTGTTCTGCTTAAGCCCGTAAAGGTTCTAGGCCCAAAACAATATGTTTTGCACTATGAAAATAGAAACAATTAAAATTAATTTGACATTTATCATATTTGAAGGTACGTCATGCCTGTACCCGGCATGCAAATTTGTAAGCAAGCTTCGCATTTTTTTTCGATTCAGCTGATATTTGTGGAGTGGTGGGCAAAATTCCAAAAATTGTAGGGATCACTATTCCATATATTATTATTTTTAATAATGGATACCATGCATGTATAAGTGTCTAGCAGTTCCTATTCTAAGTAAAATTGATTTGTTTCAGAAACAGAAAGACGGAATGGGAAAACATTGCCATTACTGTGAAACAAAGTATTTGTAATGTACTATTGTCTCAATATAGTTGATTTTGAGGAAAGAAAAGATGTTTTATTTTGAATGTTGTCTTGACAAACCCTGAATTTGTAATATTTGTGTAACTCACTAATAGGAGTTCATTGTGAATTTGTAATTGTGATGATCACATAGTATTCATTTTGTTATCGAAATCAATTATACCACCCAAACGAAAAGCTAACGTTCGGGTGGGACAACGTCTGTCGGGTCCACTAGATATATATAAAATTCAAACTTTGGTTTGAATATCTCTCTGTTTGTTTGTTGACAGTAAACTCAAAAGGTATTCATCATGTCGAGACGGGACTTCTTCTGTTCTACTCTTTATTTTCAGTGAGCCATGGTAGCTCATCAGCAAGCGAAGTAGTGTCGAAATACCATATTTAAGTATTGAACATTTGCCACGGCTGGTATTTTGGGTGCAAGAGATGGCAAGTGATATGAGTAAGGGTGTGGAGGAGGTTTGGCTGGTGGTGAGACCAGGTTTATTCGTGAATCATTCTACTCACATTAAACACTGTTCTATAATAAATTTCATTCTTTTATAGAATTTCATTTTGTAGAATGTGTTGCTCTATTGTTATATGTGAACGAATCCGTGAGAAAATGATGACATAAAACAATCCATTCCAATCTAATATGCTTATTTATTGTTATTAGAGAGAAAATTGGTCACATCAGTAAACATCTCGTCTAATTATAAGGAAACGTGGCGGTAAAATCAGTCACGAAGCTTACCTGAGAAAAACAATGTTTGTTTTTTATTAAGAACAACAAAAAATGAAGATACATTACGAGAACGTAAATATAATGGAATCGCGTGAAGCACTTATCATCCACGATATTGAAATAACTCCATTAGAGAATGGATGTTATCGACTTTACTATAGATACAAAATTGAGAAATATATTTAGTAATTAAGCTGGCTGTCAGTACAACTAGCGCGTTCAACATAGGAACGTGATGAACAAAACTATAAATTCCAAGGTATAAATATATAGCGTCAGCATGGAAGTCTAAGGTTCAAAGTTTGTTTAACCCGCAAATATTATGTGAGATGCAACAGACTCCATCATAACTCTTAACAAACATTATAAATATATATAGGGATATATATATATCTATCTATCTATCTATCTATCTATATATCTATAAGATCAGAATAAACAACTAGGAGTTAGTATAACATGCGCCTTCAACTGAAACACAACAAAAATTATTATAAATCTCACTTTTGCATAGAAGCCTAAAGTTTAAAGTCCGTATAACTCACGAATTTAGTTTAAAATGCAATAAACTTCATTATAACTCTTAAAAAACATATATATATATACATATATATATCTTTAACATTAGAACTAATAACTAAAATTTAATCATACATGCGCCTTTAAGTGAAAAGAAATAAACATTGTGTTGACCAGCAACAATAAAAAAATACCTATCTTTGGACCAAGTCTGAAGACTAAGTGCAAGTGCCCTGTGCTCAACGTTTGGAAAGTTAGCTAAACTAATCCCAAATACAATACTATAAGTTAACAATACCAAAGAAGGGACGGGTAGTAAGTCCGAGACTCAAGGTTTGCAATAGGGCAGCCAGAATATATATATATATATATATATATATATATATACCAAATAAAGTATTAATTAATGGAATGTAATCTCGCACAAGGAGACTTAACGGCGACCGCAGTCGCAACGAACCGCGTAGATAGCAAAACATCATAAACTTAATATTTAAAAGAATTTAAGTTCAAAACAATAATTTTGACAAAGATAACCCCCCATTACGCCGAAAGTGAATTTTGGTTACTAAATAATAGATCCCTGCTTAAAGTTGCCGCCCTCACCTTGATCAGTCGACTGTACAATTAATGACCATTGAAAACAATCGTCTAAATATATACCCATAGTTGTATTCACAGATAGAAGGGGCAAGAGAAGGAGGGGTAGGAGGAAATAACACAAACACAACAACCAAAGAAGGAACTGGCAACTCGTAGAAGGAACCAGAACGTCCCAGTGGAGGAACTCGCAATTTTACGCGGCCGCGTGGAACCTCATTCTTTTGTGGATTGATTCCCAAGCAGTCAGTCGAACGAAAGCTCCACTCAGTCAGTTGAGTAGTGTCAGAGAATGGAGGTCAGTCTACGTGCTCTAGTGCTGGAGTTCATCAAGGGGGGTTTGGTGAGTGCTGCCCTATTTGAATTAGCTTTAAGTTGTAACTCGTTACACTTCCTGCACAAAACATAAAATATTAGATATTATACTCTCGGAATCAATGCTTTAACCTTGCTATACTTGAATGTGTTTGTCAGATACAAAACTGTAACTATTCTTAGTTACAGGTGTCAAGAAGGCACCCTCAGTACATGAGAAAGTCTAGTGAAGACGATCAATTCTAACGCAATAATTACTCAGTGAGGGGTGACTTAAAAATATTGCTTACACCAAAATTAAATCAAAAGATTCAAAGAGGGCTTTTTTTCCTTATAACCCTATATTATTAGTTTAAGTAAAAGATACAAATTTAATATGTTTAATCAGCATATTTTTAGCGCTTTTTAAGCATATTTTGTAGAGCTAATAGACTAAAGAGGCCCTAGATTTATACTTACTCTAACTTTCACAATAGAACATTTTTGGATATTAGAGATTTATTTTTATAGTTTAGGAGAGGAAATGATATTTTTCTACAGGTTAATGTCGCTATACCAGGTCCTTCACTTGGTCGGAAAAGAGGCAAATACTAGAGATCTTTAAGAATACCTCCTTTTTTTTATGCACATACCATCTTTTAGTTTACAATACTCCTTACGCTGAGACAGCCTAGAACCAAAATATGGGACGTTTTAAGAGTAGCCAGATCGTTTTGCGATTCGGGAATGTACTCCCATCGTAATGGTCTATACGACCGTATTTCAATAAGAACCAAGCCCTATGTCAGTAAAATAATGTTTTTCTAGTCAATTTGACTCAAGGCTGTCTTTATTTATTTATATATTTTATTATTAATATATTTCAAAGGTTGTTTATTTATTTAAATGAATTAGATGAACATATTGATTCATTTAAAGAATTAAACACCATCTTTAGAATCAAAATGTTGTGTTTTTAGTAAATTGGACTTCAGAGATATATCATATATTTTTTGTTCTATTAGCTCTCAAATTGGTTGCAACATTATATGGGTGTACTAATAAGTAGTTCTGTCTGACCGTATTTAGAGGGAACAAACGTTCCCCAGTAGCATTTAATACCAAAATATTATGTAACAAAGGTTTACTTTGCAGGGATGATGCACTTCTTTAAGTTATCATTTAAATATGATTAACTAGAATCACTTGTATTACTTTTATCACAATGTTTTTCATAAAATAACGATTTTTTTGTTAATTTTGAAAGTATTAGCCTTAATAAAAGACATATTGTCTAGCAGAAAATATAATATATTTGAAAATTTGTAGAATAAATACAGTACGTACTATATAGTAGCAAACACTATGCCAACTATCGATAGGTTTTATTTGCATATTTTGATTTGAACAGATTATTTAAATTTAAACTAGTTATGAATGGAAAACAGCTACGTAAAATTAAATATAATTGTAAAAGGATGCCCACTCTTTCAATATATTATATATTATAATTTTATTAATAAACATACATTATCAATTATTTAATCTACATGAATTAAATACTGATCTATATAAAATCATTGTTTCGGTCTAATTGGGTTCATTAAAACATACATTTTATGGCATAGCTTGACAAGAGATGCGCATATAGGGTCAAATATAATCCAGAAATCAATATCTATTGAAATTCAAATGTGAACGTGAGCTAGTTATGCTCAACCAAGCCAACAGTTTGCGAAACGAATGTGAGTTTAATAGCGTTCATACAGTAACAGCTTTGAAGCTAAAATATTATTGTTTTACGAATTAAAACTTTTCAATGATAATACCTAATTATATTTTAAAGAAATTAAAATTTAAAAAATATTTATTTGCCCACTGAGGTATGTTTTAATAAATTATATATATATGAGCTTTACATGGGAGCTGAAGGAAGAGGCAGAGGACAGGGTGATTTGGCCGTCTAAGTTCACTGACAAAAGGAATGGACCGGTTGGAAGACAGGACACCGAATAGTAATGATATTAATAATAGATATAATAAATATGTTTGTAAAAATTTATGTGATAAGAATTTAATTAAGTCTTGTATAATATATAAATTTTTGTAGCACCACTTATTACTACCAATTAGGGTTATGCTTTGTATCTTAAATAATGGTTGATCACATTACACAACTGGTCTATCATAAATTATTTACACATTAATAATGGATAGGGATAGGGATGTTAGGTTGAAGTTTAGAGAAAATATAACAGAATTTGCTAGGTGGATGAGTGTAAAACCATTGAATACATTCATTTTAAGTTCACCTTATTGGTATTCGAACCCCAAGATATCAATCAGCAACAAACCAGACAATATGAGACTGACATTTAGTAAATGTGTGGATCAATATGGGTCCTAACTATATTGAAGCTTGCTAAAATAATAAAATAAATATTTTGTTAGGAAAGGAGATGAGGGTAAAAAGTACTAAGCAAATAGTTATGCTAAATTTTGAATAATTTTACCATCTTATTGATGATAATATATTGAAAGATATTAAAATGTTAGGTAAGATTTTCAGGTGATTGAATCTCAGAGCAATAGAATGTATTAGTTAACTTTTTATTATAACATGGAAGTAATTTCATAATAGTTTTAAACATACTCGATATATGTAAGTGACGCATTCAACCACTAAGAGGCGTAGTCAATACGAGAGTTTTATTGTAGAACTGTAATCGTGGTTGTTTCTTTGATTTTTTATTAATCTCTCTGGTATTAACATCATTTGCGAAGTGTTAAACTGAAATAAATTCTTGAAATATAAATTATGTCAACTATTCCTTTCATTTAAATAGCTGTAATTGGTTAAGATGGTTAAGATAAGGAATTAACAATAAAAAAACCTTCATCAAAACACCAGAAGAGTTTTTACACATTATATCCACTGCTAGGTTAGTACTAAGATGAAGTGATACTAGGTATAGGCTGACGTGACTCGTCTGACTAGATCCTAAAGAGGTAATTATCAGTATGTTTAGCCTATCTGACTCACTTTTGATACCCCATCCACTAGCTAAGATAGGAAAGCACTGCCTGTGGAAGGCTAACCTATACAAATTACTCAAAATTCTATTTCAGTTAAAAACTAGATTATTAATTTTAACTCTTTCAAAATTGAGCTGGTCGAGTTAACAACATGATAACCCTCATTTGACAGCATATGTTGTAAAAGACTGACACTAGATGCCCCTTATCTAGACGTCATTTGTTACGTTCTGCCTGAATGCCTTCACGTTGGGCGCCATTGTAATGTACTAACTTCACTTTGGTTAGAAGAATATATATATTACAAATAAATGTTTTCGAAAATAGATACTTTTGTATAAACATTAATGGTATAATGTATTACATCTCACTGTTGTTTGAAAAAGAATAATGGAAACCATTTAGGTAAAAACACCTTGGCCGTGATTCCAAACACAACCAAGCTAACATTATCAAACTAGACGAGATTGATACACATCTCTCTCGTCTGCCGTAGAAGAGTAGAATGCCGCGTCTACCAAGCTAGCGTCCTCTCGAGTCGAGCCGTGTGAACCCCGTGGTTCACACCCTCAAACCCAGACCACTCCTTGCTTTCTTTCCATCGACCAATGGGGTTAGTTTTTAATTAGCGCGCATTTAAGAAAACAGACGCGTTACTCTGCACCTGCTATTTATTTACTGCGTATTACAACCCGGAAACAAAAACGATGCTTCTGACACGTGCAGTTAAAATAAAAGAAAAAGAAACATGGCCGTAGTATAGAAAAGATGAGTTTACTTTATATTAACTGAAAAGAAGAAATATTAATATATTTGCTTTAAAATATGATCTCGAATATTAAAAAGACAGGAAAAATCGATATCATTTGAATGTTAGCAGCAATTTCTGGTTGGATACCACTTGAACTACAAGTTGTTGCTATATTCAGTCAGTATATTGAGAGTAACTAAAATCTATGCATATTTCATTTATTTATTATAGTGATATTTTAAGATTTTATGGGAGTTTAAATGGTGAAAATATCCCATCTAAATCAATTATGGTTATCCCGTTTATGCTCTGAACCACTTGTTTTGAATTAAAATTGTTATTAAATTATTTGAATCTATTGAGTGACCTCTGTGAGTTTTGTTAGCTTGTCAGCATAAGGAAACTATAAGACGTTTGTAATGTCGCCAGTAAATTTAATATTTAAAATTTATAATATAAGAAACGTACTTAGATGGAACAGCTAATCAGATTAATTGGTACACCTTCTTTGGTCAACTTGAACAATATAAATTAAGGAACATTACATGAAGACAATTTAATCAAAGAGAAATTATTATATAAAGAAAATAAGTCGAATAAAACAGGTACAATAACATTTATAAGAAAGCATTTAATGAGATTGTTAGGTAATAAAATTCAAAGATTAATAGCATAAAATAAGTAAAAATGAAAATGTGTTCAAAATACTATAAAGTAGTGGCCGATTAAAGGGTTAACGTATAGGTAATGAAAAGTGTAATTTAGCAAATAGACAGATTAGAGCAATTATTATTATAATGACAATACAACCAAAATTTTGAATAATTAAAATAGAGATATATGCTTAATGAAATTTATGACAACAAAAAATAGGTAAATTATTATGTCAACTACAATGAACTTATTATTTGAATGATTAATTATACTAGTAAATAGTTTGAAAATATGCTGACAAGTATGACAATTTATGTAATATCTACGATATTTAACAAATGACAGTAAAAATATGATTGGTATAAAGGTTAAAATAGTTGACTAGGTTAAAAATCATGAACTTATTAAAAAATTTAATTTATAAAATTAACATGAAGCATATTAAAATGAAGGTTAAGACGTTAAAAGTAACATAATTTCTCAAAATTAGTAAATGAGTGTAAAGGATTTAATGTTTATACTTGTTATTCGAGTCAAATGGCTTTAAAATTTCTTGTGTTAACTATCGAGAGACGATTGTGTGGAGATTTATGATTAATCAGTTATGATATATTATAAATACAGATCATATAAATAATTAAGTGATCGTCATGAAGGAAGTGTAACCAAAATAAAAAAGTTTTTGTTGTTTAGAAAATTTTTAATTAAAATAACGTTTCTTATCAGTGTGGTTTTAATTCCTCTCCTTATAAAATTTGTTGCAACTCTTGTCTGGGTGACGACATTTTTCGGCGATTACGCCATCATCAGCTCTTCATTAGGATTGTGACGTTATTTGCCACCCTACCATGTATTTTCCTATATTTTACACTTTTTGTGAATAGTTTTTAATTTATTTTCATGTGAAATTAAACACTTAAAAAGTTCGGCCGCCGCTTAGCACGCTGGTTGCTGGCCCTACACATAATACTATTTACATCCATTCAATAAAATAAAAGGACGTAAGGAACAACGTAAAACATTGTTTTAAATAATTTAAATAAGTAATTTTGATTTAAGGAAAAACACTTACCTTTTATTAAACATATTAATTATCCTTTTAAGAAGTTTGTTGACTTATTTATAATGAATTTCAGCCATGATTGATTTCAACGCATGTGCAGATCTGTCAAACAAGTGAGTCTCGTGATTGTAAAAGAAGAAAAAAGAGGACACAAGGCTCGATGTAAATAACTCAAAACTATCGCGCTTTTCAGTTTTGACAAATAGATTTAAACATTTAATTCTTTAAGAAAACATTGTTCACATTCATTGGGATATATTTCAATATTTATATTCAACTTGCATTGTATTTGATTTTTATCCCTAGTCCATAGCCAATATTTTATCTTTTGTTTTTATATATTAGTTTTCTCTTTGGACTTGGAAGTAAAGAATAGAACATTTTTAAATTTGATTTTGGAAGACTTTCTGAAGGTCTGTTGAGCTTTTAATTTAATTTATATTTAAAGTAAAGTAATGATTGAAAAGTAAAGTGTGAGTAGCAAAACGGAAAGCTATGTGAATGTGCAAGAACTAGACTTTTTATTTTGATTTCAATTGTGGAAGAATTAGCATTAATAAAGTGAAACAAATTCCTGAAGTTGGTGTTTCAATATGGACTAATTCATGGGTGAGGTCAAGCCAACTCTTCAACTTTAAATTATTATTATTATTTTCTCTCTTCTATCAAAATCATAATTCATGTACGAACTTTCAGAAAGACAGACTAATGCACAGAATTAATTAACATTTTAGTTTATGTCTAAATATTAATTGTGTTGATTTTTTTCTATCTTCCTTTTGTTTCAACAATATTATTTTATACTTTGTTAAATTAAAATTATAACTATCCGGAATTCCATAGGTAGGATTGGGATGTGGTGAAAAATGAAACAATAATAAATCCACAAAAGATCCAACATTTGTCTATTTTATACATTTTTTTATTGTAGTCTAAATTACTACATTTTGTTCCAACAAACAGTTTTTTTTTGTCAGAGTGTTCATGTTTTTAGTTTTAAGTTTCCCCAGAGGTCTCGAGTATTGAGAGTTGTCGTACCACTGTCTGATTTAGCCGAGGTAAATGTTTTTTTAAATTATTATTAATATTTTTTCTCCGAGATTCTAGGGGTGGCGCCCAACAAAAACACAATTTTTATACATCTTGATGTTAACTAACTATTATGTAAACAAAATTCAGAAGACACTGATACTAAACCAGAAAACTAATAATTTATATAACTTACATTTTTTTCGGTTATATTTTTTAACACCATACGATTAAGATGTTATTCCCGATGTTGGCACAGTGTACTTATTCTAGCAGTTGGTCTAAGAAGTATCGAACACTTAAAACAAGCTTATCTTACAAAATACTTGTATGCATCTCGTCAACAAATGTGTTGCTAGATCTAATGTTGCCACTCTTATAAAACAAGAATATGAAAACTAGATCATAGAATCAATGTACTAATACATTTGCGTGAAGGAATAATTACGAGTATAAGTCTTTAAGGAAAAACAACAATTTTGGAACTCAATCAGGACTAGAACCCCAACCACTTTGTTTCCAGAAAATAAAGATATATGTCCCTGACATTAACTACGCTTGCCCAATAACACTTATATCTAAAAATAACACAAAAATACTATAGTCACAAATCCTTATTCACCATTAAATAAATATTTTATCTCATTACCTGTATTCACCTTTATCACCACCCTCCCATTTCAACAGAAAATTTAATTAAAGTCAGTTTCAGGAATAGGGAGAAAGGTGCATTCCCCCAAATGGTTTCGTTTGTTTTTTTGTTTGTTCGAAATCTCTGCTGAGCAACATAAAGGGGGAAGGGAATCAGTTAGTATTGAACGTAACCTTGTGATCAAACAGTAAGAGGAGGGGAAGGAGGTGGCTGTATGGCAAATCGGGGTTGAGGAGAGAAGTGGTGGTAGAAAGAGAGTTGTGGAGACCACCAATATCCACATATTGCCCTATGGAAGCCCTGCGTTAAACAAACACCAGTTATTACTTTTCTGTCCCAATCTGCTATATTTTCCCTCCCCCTCTACTTCCATTCATTCAGTTCAAATAACACCCTTCCCTTAAAAAAAAAAGATACTGCCAATGTCCGTATATTTTTACTGCTCCGATCTGCAGTCAAGATCAAGCTATATACTGGTCGTAATAGCATTTTGTTTCGGTCAATAGAACAGAAATATGAAGCAATAGACTCGCTCTCTATTCGGGGATGAAATTTTCACAACAACCATTACATGGTGTTCTTTTTTTCTACAGTTTTTTTCTTGGCAGTATGGTGGAGAGAAAGGCGTGATGTATGAATAGATTTGTATTTAAGTTCAAAAACACTGACCCGTAAACTAGATTCCTATAACTCATGAAATAACTTAAATTTATATGGAATTTTGAAGAAATTTTACACCCTAAATTTGTTTTGTTTTAAAAGACAAAGCTGTGTATAGTATTTAAAAAGTTAATACTTTTTTATATTGATTTTGCATATTTAGGTTTTTTGTTATAGTTGCATGCAAATTTATATAGTCAGAGGGGATATAAAGGTAAAGTGTCTAGAGGAGAAATGGCAAATAAATATTTAAGGCGTTAAGTGACATCTGTGTCAAATTGGATTAATTATTTTAAACATAATAAAGGATGTAGGTCCAATAACCTTTATAATGCTCAAATTAATTTTATATGAGCCTAAGCATAAGTTTAAAATAAAATACTATAAATTCTCTATTATAATAAAAAATTCTCAGTCCCTTGTTGGTGTAAATTCTTTCTTTATACAATCCCTTTCTATCACTAGTAGTGTGCGTGTAACATCTGCAGCTTCATCAATAAATGTATTAACATTAGTGAAAGTATTTTTATCATTTATATAATAATGCGATAGTTTACACTTTCTTAATAAACTTGAAGTAGGTCTAATAACCAGCAGTTTGAGGGATGTTTTGGGAATGTCACAATTGTACTCCTCTAAATTCAAACTTGTAGGATAAACATTGCTTGTGGTCCAAATACTCGGGTATATTACTTTAAATAAAATGAAAGATAAAACTTAGATAATCTTGTGGTCTGAGTTA
The DNA here is from genome assembly GCA_902141385.1 of Timema californicum. NCBI lineage: Eukaryota > Metazoa > Arthropoda > Insecta > Phasmatodea > Timematidae > Timema > Timema californicum. The sequence continues at coordinate 25,001 of CABFOW010006951.1, forward strand.
ACAACTTATTTTGGATTAATTATGCTCTCACCACTCTCTGACTCCTGTTGTCATTAAATGGTTCTATCATTCAAGTTTAGATTGACTCCGAAACTACTCATGAGATCAATGCTTAAGATTACAGGTTCTATTAGTTCTTTAACTACTATACAGTGAATATTTTTAGGTTTCCCGACGCCATTTATACTCAAATACATCCTTTATCTTCATCACACCCAACATGGTGGTTATGGATAGGGAAAAATGTTGACCTTAATAACGGTGGGAATTATCTTGTCAGATAGCTTCTTTGATATACAACATACTTCAGCTCCACAATCCAATAAACCGCTGTAGTGAGTTCTTTGTTTTTTAACGTTAGTTATGTGAAATTTGACCGATACCTCCTCCACTTCTACAAATTCATATAATAGGTTTTCTCTCATGTCCTTAACCATGATTGACATTGTAAGATGAGCATCCTCCTGCTCTTCTGTGAACCCCACGACGTTTAACCTCTTTGGCTTTTGGGAAATAAGATGAACACTGAACAGGTTAACAGCTTACTTACTGCATGCTCCCACTTCTTTATAGATTTGTTGCACGTACATAGAACGTGTTCTGTTCCCTTCGAGTACACCTGTGGGAAGTGTAGGTACTCCCAAGATGACCTCATGTTAAATCTCCAATAGAACGAATCACTTACATGGAAAACTATCTCAGTCCCTTAACCAATAGTTTTACACTGTGTACAGGTTCTTTCATTAAAGTTTTGGGATGGAAATTGCTTCCTTTTCCTAATGGCTTTTTGTTGTTTTTTTATTTCTGTATTGCCCATTTGGATGTTCTAGGACCCAGTGAATGTTCCTGTTCTGCTGCAAAAGCCACCAGTTTCCACGTTCTTCTTTCTACTGTCTATTTTTAGACTTATGACCCTGTATGGGCACTGACTCCAACTCATATAATTGACACAGTTCAACCAAGNTTTAGACTTATGACCCTGTATGGGCACTGACTCCAACTCATATAATTGACACAGTTCAACCAAGATGGTAAATATGGAAGTCGATGACTGTGAAACAAGCCTTAGGTGCATATATTAGGGATTATTGTGTGTATAAAGTGGAATGAGCTTCTCTTGACACTAAACATCCTAGGTGACGCGACAATTTACAGGCTGTCATAAGAATATATTGTTCTGTTCCAAAATTAGTATAATACCTAATTTAGTGCAACCTAGCCCTAAGTTGGCCTTGCACCTCAGTTGACCAGAACTCCCTTCAGAATCCAGTGACAAGGTCCACCAAAGACTCAATCTGTTCTTGGGAAATTGTCCACGAGTGGCCTACTACCTCTTTTAAGGTCCTTTCCTCCCAGATACACAGTATTTTCTATCTCCAATCAATTGAATTTGTCCAATAATTTTGTCATCACATTTAGGGTAACGGTGAGGTATAGGGTTATAATGTTTATATTTAGAGTAATCAGGTAGTTGGTTTTCTACGTTCTTAGGGTTACAAACATGATAGCAGGTCCGTATAAAGATTTACAGCTCCCACTCTGGATGTTTCTTACTGCCTTTCTGAACTGAATTAAGTCCTTTCTTAATTTAAACAGGTCCTCTATATGACATCATGTTTTAGGTCCCTAGGTCCTTGTCATACCTGGCTTATAGCTGGTGGAGGTCTGACGAAACTAAGGAGCCATCCGTGACAAAATCTTCTACCTTCTTCCACATTTCCTCACTACACACCATATATTTCTTAAGATAAGTGGTGCCTTGCTGAAGTTTCATCAAGGAATTCCTTTCCTCTTGATACCTTCCTTCTAGAGCAAATATACATCTCTTCTTTCAAGTAGAACGGATAATCCTTCCTGTCATCCTTCAATAATTGAGTGAGATAATCAGTTATGTTTTAGAACATCCCTCTCCCCCATTTTAGAAATTTATTGACATACCCTGCAAAATTCTTCAACTACTTTAGTGGTGACTATAATAGAGAGTATTTCTGTAAGTTGATTCTTCAGCCTAGTTAAACTTTCTTTTCTCTCCATCCAGTACTTCTTCATATCCTTCTTTTACTCTTCCCTACCCTTCAGCAGGTGTTGTAGTACGTATACTAGTTTGTGACTGACTCTACTGTTTCATTGAAATGTGGGAAACTTTCCATAGATTTTATTCCTGTCAACACCGTGGACTTAGAAATGATACGGACCCTTCACTTCAACAAAATCATTTAAAATCCCCTTGTCAGGTTCCTGATCACGGTATAAATAGGTGTAGTCCAGAACCGAAGCGTATTAAGTTGGAAAAACATGATATCAAGCTGAAAATAAAATTTACTTTGAAATCTTCCAAATTACATATGTATAGTTGGATATGAGAACCAGAAATATATAAAATAATATGGGAAGATATCACGAAGGCGTATTAAGTTGGAAAAACATGATATCAAGCTGATTATAAAATTTACTTTGAAATCTTCCAAATTACATTTGTATAGTTGGATATGAGAACCAGAAATATATAAAATAATAAGGGAAGATATCACGAGTGTGAGGCAGCCGTAAAAAAAAGTCCTGTTCCCAGAGCTCGGTTTGTTTGGCGTTCATTGAACACGGGCAAGTATGGACGCATCACTTGGTGTTGTAGCGGGCTAACCAGTCCTGGCCCGTACAAACTAAATCTGCTATAGAAAATAATTTCATGAAATAAAATATATATATATGGCTATCTAATTATTTATATATATGTGTGTGT
>CABFOW010006952.1:16025-27699 GCA_902141385.1 Timema californicum
TATAAATGTGTTCAAGGTATCATCTGGCAAATATAATAGAAAGAGAAGGATCTATAAAATTGTTCAAGGTATCATCTGGCAAATATAATAGAAAGAGAAGGATCTATAAACGTGTTCAAGGTATCATCTGGCAAATATAATAGAAAGAGAAGGATCTATAAACGTGTTCAAGACATCATCTGGCAAATATAATAGAAAGAGACCATTGGGAAGACCTATACGGTAGAATAACATCATAATTAACTCGAAAGAAATAGTCTAATGAGGTGTACTGGGTAGAATTAGCTCAAGATACGGATAGATGGTACAATTTTGTGAGTGTGGCAATTAACTTTTGAGTTCCTAGTGCCATAGCAAAAGTAAGAAATCTGCAAAATGCACAATATGGATACATTGTTTAACAAAAAGGAAGGCCAATGGTTAAATGATTTCATAGTAATGGAAATTGATAAAAATAAAAACAAAAGAAAAATAAACTCAGGTTAACATTTTACTAAGGAAGAGGAAAAATTTGGGAAGGATCCAAAGCACAAAGGTGACAGCTTCCTGTCTTCTGTAGCAGAAGTAGCCACACATACACTTAAACACAAATAGAGTAATATTTCAGCATTGTTGCCTTGATCAAACAAAAAAGAATAAAAAGAAAAGACACTTTACACATACACTAAACTACTTAGTTTTAACCTGAAACAATAGTTAGTTTGTGCCTAGATAGGAACAAACACACTCCTTTCTTCATTTATTCTTGCACTTCTCACACTTCCACCATTCAGAATTATTGCATTTTCATATAAAGAGACACATAAAACACAAGAAGATACATATTAGACTACATGCTCAAAGAATTTGAAAAATAACTGAAACCGTGCAGTGTTGCCAAATTAATGCAACAGAATGGAGGCTTGAATAGATAAATAGTTTGCTGAAAAATTAATAATTAAAAATATATATAAGCCTAACAAAAACCATAATCGAAATAATTAATGAGTAAATAATACAAATTGTTTTAGTTTTTCTTTTATTGAAAATAGATTATCTCAGATTTAAATGAAGGGGTAGTCAGGATTTGGTTACCCATTGCTGTGCATATGGATAAACTTAAATAGATAATAACTATCCTGAATACAACAGTCAATTCCTACTCATTCTATTTTACTGCATTGATTTTGTAAAATGAATAATGCTGTGTGTAACACTATCCAACATACTTTTAAATAGTTTTTATTTCCTCAACAGATTTGCAACCTATTTGAGAACCTGAGTAGTTCAGAATGGCTCCTGTACATCTCCGAATGGCAATATTGTAACTCCACCATCAGTAACATCAGGGTCTCCACCAAGGTTGCGGTCAACTCGCTGCTGGCCGATAACACCACTCTCCAGGACCGTGGGTCGGCCATCATGCACAACCTCGCGTGCAAGGAGGTAAAAACCGTGGTCTGTATTGCCCCCCATCCTCTCTTTGGATGTTTGCCATTAGCTCACCTGCCCCTGTCGTCTCCTCACCTTGGCGTGAACTAACACAACATCTTGGCAGCTTTTGGAACTCAAAAAACAAGCGACTGAGGTTTTGCTCAAACTTTAAAACATAGTTTGGATCATGAATACGTGATTTTAAATTATAATTTTAATAATATACTGTGGGATGGAAGAAAACATGAGTTAAGGGTATAATTTTCGCAGTTTTTAAAACAAAATATATTTTGGGAAACAATAGACAAAATCATTCTTCAGTAGATTTGTATGGTTTGACTTTCTACCTGTATTAATATCTACAGTTATTACATATGTTTTTATGGACATCATGGAATTCAAGAAATGTTGATATTATAGGATTTAGAAAGTCAACTAAACAAATCTACTGAAGTAATATTTTATGTACTGTGTCCAAAAATATATGTTTTCATAAAACTTCCATAAATTACTGACCTTAAATCACATTCCCTAATGACAAATACTTTTAGAAATATAATCTGTTGACTTGCATGGATCTAGAAACATTATATCAATATTTGGCCAATATTGTTTATCAGTATTATTTATTTAAACAGGCCCAGGAAATAATTATTCGCGATCGAGGGTAAAAAGAGATATTCCTTAAATAGTTGTGTGACAATAATGATATGTTTAGGTGAATTGTTGCCTACACAGATAGTTTTGCTAAAATTTACACCATAAGAATTACTTAATATTTTGTCATTATTATTGCAATTGCATTTCACAGTTAATTTTGATCATAAGAAATTTATGATAATGACCTTAATTTATCCGTCAAAATTAAGTCGCGTAGTCGGACATTATAGTCAACTCTTATTGCATTTATGAGAAACACAAAAACACATGAGTAAAATAGGCCTGCTTCAGTAATCTAATGGTCTAAGGCGTCATTCTAACAATAAACCAGACTATTGATGATAGGACATCGAGGTTCAAATTATAGTCAGGTGTATGTATTTAGCTTTTCTTCCTAAAGGGTTTTGTGCGCTCCCTCAAATGTGGGTACACTTCTTCTGAATTCAACCTTCCTCATCCCTTATATGTTAGTAAACTTAGTTAATATATATACAACCCAAACAGGTAGTAAGACATACAACAAATCGGAAATAAAATTTAATTTTAAAAAGTTCAAGAAACATTGTTTGAAGGTCAAATCATACAAATAATTCATTCTAGTGTATTTGACCAGATATATTGAGTTATTAATAAATATGTTTATTTCACCTTTTAAAATAATATTATATGAACATTATAAAATCCCTTGATCATGAATGTAGGAAGTGAAGTACAAATAAATGTATTACATACGGCGTACGCTGCACATATTTACAAACACTACACGTCAATATTTCAGTTTCGACAAATGCAGGCATTCAAATCTACTCAATTCAAACTATTACAACAGAAAGACAAACTCAAATTCAGTAAAGTTTTTTGAGCACCTTTAGTGGCCTAGTAGCCAAGGGTGTCACACTCACAATATACTGGATTGGTGATGACTAGAAGATCAGGGTTTGAATCCTGGCCGCATGTACTCAGGGTGGTTTTTCCTAAATGGTTGGTTTTCCACCATCCCTCCACACAAATATATGTACACTTCCTCTAAATTCAATCTTTCTTATCCTTAACACATTGGCATACTCACTAGATGAGAATATAACAAGAACAGATAGTTAGACACATTTCAAAGAAAAAAAATTCTCATCCTCAACACAGTTGCATAATGTTAACATGCATATAACCTGTATGAATAGGGGGTTGGGGGGAGAGTAATAATGATAATGATTAATGTAATTACAATACAACTTTTGAATGAAAATACACAAATAAAATTTATTTCAACTGTAGTAAAATTATTTAAAATTCAAATACTCATTGTTTGTGCACAAAGTCAACTTTTTTATTTTCCTTACAAGGCATCAAAGGCTCATTGATTTTTTTTTTTAAGTTTTGCTGGGTTGATTTTTATTTACGTTGTTTTTACATGCTCAATTTTGATAAAAAGATATTTGTAGGTGTATTTTAATTCCATTTTTTCAGAAAATGAATCAAAACAAACCTCTTAGAAGAATATTGCCATCAGGCTGCATTTCCAAGGTAGCAGGACATATTAGTATTAACCTTTTCATAATGCACAGAGATAAGGAAACAATTAATACATATGTAAAAGGCTTTATGGACACCTTGTTTTATCATTCTGATATCAATGAATTGAACCAGTTATTCAAACAAATGTATTTTCTATAATTTCAATAGTTTAATTGATACAGACAAACAGGTAATAGTTTTTAAGTAATTATACACCCCTAATGGGGATTGATTAATCTAAACACGTGGCACTCACATGTTGGACTAGATTGCAGGTGACCAAGAGATCAAGATTTGAATCTTGGTCGGGTGTACCAAGGGTAGTATTTACTAAATAGTTTGATCGGGTGTACCAAGGGTAGTATTTACTAAATAGTTTGGTCGGGTGTACCAAGGGTAGTATTTACTAAATAGTTTGGTCGGGTGTACCAAGGGTAGTATTTACTAAATAGTTTGGTCGGGTGTACCAAGGGTAGTATTTACTAAATAGTTTGCCACTATCACTCCACAAAATTTCGGTTACAATTCCTCTAAAATTATACTTACCTCATCCCTATTTTATCAGAATAATTAAATTTATATGTGCATATACCCCAGGTACAAATACACGTTATACATACCTGTGTTTGCAACCAAAATGCAAATGATAGCATACATTTATAAAATTATTCTCGTCCCTTAACCGAACTCGACTGTAACACAAACGTGAATAATAAAAATAAATGCTTACCTACATCTGTATCAATACTTTGTAAAATAGCTGGTTCAGTTACCTAGTTAATCTCATGGTTTAGTCCAAAAATGTTGGCATATAGCAAAATATATGATCAAAAATTAAACTTGTCATATTTGAATGATATCAATACTTACCTCTATGTATTGAATTGAAAGATGTTGGCAAACGTTTGGGATTAACTGGAGGATTCTGTTATTTCTTTCTTTCCTCATGCGCTAGATGGTGATTAGTAAAATCATTTATATTTCTCATGCAGTCTGACACAATCTTCTTCACAGACACAATCTTATCAATATTACTCTGGAGACTAAGTGTATTTCTATATATTTTATTAAGAAGTTTTGCTTATCAATTGGCTGAATAGTAACTAAATGCTTTTACAATGCTAGTGATTACATTTTTACCCATTGAATATGTATTTTAAACCTTAGGATTTTATTAGATATTGGATTCAAGTTCTCTTTTATGATGATCTAGAGGGAGGTATTGTTTTCTTGACCAAAGTGATAGTAAAGTGGCACGGTGCTTTGCATGGTTCTGTTTTTATTTTATCAAAAGTTTGCTAACGTATATTAATGAAGTTAAAAATAACCCTAGGTTATGGATACATCTATAACTGACATATTTAATTTAGTTGAAAAATATTATCTGGACAAAGGGATTGTACTTGGAACTTTTGGCTTAGTTAGCCAGTGCTCTACCACTGAGCTATTCCAGGCTTTGTCCTGTGCTCAGGGTCATTATTCACTCATAGTTTAAAGCTGATTCTATGATGGATTTGTTGAATTGGGTTGTTGGATCCATAATTGAAAATGGGGTCATATCTATGCTGCCGCTCTTACAATATTTAATTTTACAGGATTATAAATGTAGATGTACTTCGCTAATCCCTTGGAAATAACTCTTTTATGAGCTGCAGCATAAATCTGACCCCGAGTTTCCAGTGACTGTGGTATTCAATGATAGCTCCAAGTGCCCGGTGAATTCCACACATCCATCATACATCGGTGCTCCAAGCCAAAGGTTTCAGGTTCATTTCTCGTGTCCAGGAGTCTTTATAAACTAATTAAAACATTCTTTATTAACTTGAGTTTTAATTTACTCACAAGTTTATAATTAACTATTATATAAGAACACAAATATTTTATTATTCTAGAAAAAAATAAAATAATACTTTTAATGAAATGTCCCAATTTCTACCAATCTTTACTGGTGATTCAGTCAATTCTTTTAAACATAATAATTAATTGGAATTTAAATATGCTTAATTTGTTTCAAATACTCTTTCAAAAGCTGAACAACGGTGCAAGTAAAATGTTGCTCAAATATGTTTGTTTTTTTGACATATATGTTCTGCTAGTGAAAGAAAACTTTGAGGAAATGACTTGAGCTCAAGGTAGATGACACTGTCACCTATGTATTAATTTACAAGGAATGCCATTATGTTTAAAGTGATGTTTGATAGATGGCGTTGATAGTTGTAAGCCAAAGTACTGCAATGTGAACCGGTGTAACTTTAATCCATGTAAGTCGAGGACAGGTTACAATTCCTCTAAAATTATACTTACCTCATCCCTATTTTATCAGAATAATTAAATTTATATGTGCATATACCCCAGGTACAAATACACGTTATACATATCTGTGTTTGCAACCAAAATGCAAATGATAGCATACATTTATAAAATTATTCTCGTCCCTTAACCGAACTCGACTGTAACACAAACGTGAATAATAAAAATAAATGCTTACCTACATCTGTATCAATACTTTGTAAAATAGCTGGTTCAGTTACCTAGTTAATCTCATGGTTTAGTCCAAAAATGTTGGCATATAGCAAAATATATGATCAAAAATTAAACTTGTCATATTTGAATGATATCAATACTTACCTTTATGTATTGAATTGAAAGATGTTGGCAAACGTTTGGGATTAACTGGAGGATTCTGATATTTCTTTCTTTCCTCATGCGCTAGATGGTGATTAGTAAAATCATTTATATTTCTCATGCAGTCTGACACAATCTTCTTCACAGACACAATCTTATCAATATTACTCTGGAGACTAAGTGTATTTCTATATATTTTATTAAGAAGTTTTGCTTATCAATTGGCTGAATAGTAACTAAATGCTTTTACAATGCTAGTGATTACATTTTTACCCATTGAATATGTATTTTAAACCTTAGGATTTTATTAGATATTGGATTCAAGTTCTCTTTTATGATGATCTAGAGGGAGGTATTGTTTTCTTGACCAAAGTGATAGTAAAGTGGCACGGTGCTTTGCATGGTTCTGTTTTTATTTTATCAAAAGTTTGCTAACGTAATATTAATGAAGTTAAAAATAACCCTAGGTTATGGATACATCTATAACTGACATATTTAATTTAGTTGAAAAATATTATCTGGACAAAGGGATTGTACTTGGAACTTTTGGCTTAGTTAGCCAGTGCTCTACCACTGAGCTATTCCAGGATTTGTCCTGTGCTCAGGGTCATTATTCACTCATAGTTTAAAGCTGATTCTATGATGGATTTGTTGAATTGGGTTGTTGGATCCATAATTGAAAATGGGGTCATATCTATGCTGCCGCTCTTACAATATTTAATTTTACAGGATTATAAATGTAGATGTACTTCGCTAATCCCTTGGAAATAACTCTTTTATGAGCTGCAGCATAAATCTGACCCCGAGTTTCCAGTGACTGAGGTATTCAATGATAGCTCCAAGTGCCCGGTGAATTCCACACATCCATCATACATCGGTGCTCCAAGCCAAAGGTTTCAGGTTCATTTCTCGTGTCCAGGAGTCTTTATAAACTAATTAAAACATTCTTTATTAACTTGAGTTTTAATTTAATTCACAAATTTATAATTAAATATTATATAATATAGAACACAAATATTTTATTATTCTAGAAAAAAATAAAATAATACTTTTAATGAAATGTCCCAATTTCTACCAATCTTAACTGGTGATTCAGTCAATTCTTTTAAACATAATAATTTATTGGAAATTAAATATGCTTAATTTGTTTCAAATACTCTTTCAAAAGCTGAACAACGGTGCAAGTAAAATGTTGCTCAAATGTTTTTTTTTTTTACATTTATGTATCTGCTAATGAAAGAAAACATTGAGGAAATGACTTGCGCTCAAGTTAGATGACACTGTCCCCTGTATGTTAATTTACAAGGAATGCCATTATGTTTAAAGTGATGATTGATAGATGGCGTTGATAGTTGTAAGCCAAAGTAATGCAATGTGAACCGGTGTAACTTTAATCCATGTAAGTCGAGGAATTACCGGTACTTTATTGAATCAACCCCTTGTGACTTTTTGCCTTATACAGTTTCAAACAAAAGTTACATTCTTAGATTCTCTGTTAACAGCACAAATATTATTCTCATTAATGTCAAACCTCTTTGATAAGGCATAATAATTACTTAGGCTATGATCTAAATAAAATTGTTCCTATGCATACAATCTAGTTTAAATTTAAGGTTCATAACGTGAATTACCATTTGCTATCTAAAAGATGTATTCATGTCTTCAGGCATGACTCACCCTTCTATATACCAAGCTTCAGTAAAATCTGTATTTTATAACAAGCATGTCTTGGATTTGTTTTATAATTCAACTAAATGATGGTCTTAGAGCATGTTTGCTTTGTATCCTACTTGCCCACATGCTATGTTTGATGACAAATGTTGTACCAACAGGTGTTTGACGATGTGGCAGTGGAACTGACGATGGCTGTACTACAATATTTCAACAGCTCCCCACCTGAGGAACAGTTGTTCCGTTGCATGAAAGCCCTAGTGCGGTTCTGCCAGATATCTCCACAAGACGTCCCTCAGCTGATCCAGATGATAGGGCCAGAGCCGGGCAAATTCCGCGGGGTCTCGGCGAGGGTCGACGAGCTCATTGATGTTGTCAGCAGCAAGCTGCGTTAAGACTGTTGTTATAATGTCGTCTCAATGCTACACTCAACTTATACATTGTTTTGTTCCTGATGAATGAACCTTGGTTTATTCTCTTACTGGTCACTCTTAAGAATTGTAATCTAACAATTGGGACAGAAAATACCCATAAGATAAAACAGGGAATCGCAATTTTTTTTTTAAGTGGAATTTGGTAAACATGGATATGTTTCTATTTAATTATTTTTTATATATTTGTTTAGTTTTTAAAATAAATTAAAAATAAAATAAAATTTCCTTTGGATATCAAAAACCATCTCTTCCTTCATTTAAATTGGTAACCATTTCAAAGAAGCCTACATTTGTATAAATTTTTACCTTGATATTTCCCTTATTAACTCCCTTATTAACTATCATACACAGAGTGTAGCACTAATTAAAAATATATTTGTATATCTCCAACTAATTAGTCAAGTACAATAATCTTATTATGTGTAGTAAATTAAGTGGATTAGTCAAAATATAATATAAAACAAATAAACATATAGAATTGTAGAAAAACAAAGCACAAATAAAAGTAAAAACACTAACACATATTTACACACACTTCAATATTTCATTGCATCAAAATATTGAAATGAGTGTTGGCGTTTTTACTTTTGCTTTGTTTTTCTACAATTCTCTCAGTTTATTTATTTTGTAAATTTATAAAAATAAATGAATAAAAAGGAAGAATATACTAAAAAGATGTAAATCTAATGAAGAAAGACCACCTAGGATAGTACTCTCCCGGTTCTTTGAGGTAGTAGGGGGAAAAATTAGCCTGAAAAAAAATAACACAATTTATTTTTTATTTTTTAAATACCACACAATATTTGCTCATNAAAAAAAATAACACAATTTATTTTTTATTTTTTAAATACCACACAATATTTGCTCATCAGCATTAAACTCGTCCTTTGATGACCCTTTTTTAATTTTTTTTAATTATTTCAAGTTTTTGTTCTATAGTAAGAACAACATTTTAATGTCTATACATGGTCACTAAAGATTTTAAAAAAAGGCTCAAGTTATACAAAAAAGCATAGCATTCATCTGTAATAAGAAATGAAAAAACAACACACATGTGATGCACTCGCCCACTTGGCCTCAAAAGTAAAATCTGGATAAGTGTGCACAAATAAAGATGAAAATGGAAAATTTTACAATTTTTCTTTTAGGAAGTTGTGTTGTGCATTTTACACTCCTCCCCGATGAGTTTTGATAGAATGAAACCTAGGTTGGGGATTGGGCAATGACTATCGATTTTCTTAAAGAGGCAGCCAATACCTCTTTGGTCAGTGACAGCAATATAAAGTGTGAACTGTTTTCTTATTTTCATTGTAAAAGCAATATATTGTGTTAGTCCTTTTTATATCTATCTATCCACCTTTCCTGTACTTTCTTCCAAATAAAATATATATTTACCTCTTAAAGCGAAAAGAGGTTTTTCTTATAGAGAGAGGTAACATATAAAGATGAATCATTATGGTCGCCATTTTTGTTCGATGATGTGTTCTCAACATGTTATTATGTACAGTCACCAGACAGTTATATTGTATGGTAGCGTATATTAGAAATGTGATGCTCAAATCTCTCAAATTATATGGTATTCGAGATTTGTAAAGATGTTAAAAAAAATTATAATATAATTATGAATACCTGGACCTGATATAACAAGTTTAAGCATTTGTATATGGCGTTGCACTGAAAATAAATTCTACACTAAAATAAGTCTTTATATTTTAATACACTCGGAGAGGCATATCAACTACATTAAGTCTTAGTATATATAAATAATAAACTCAAGTAATTTTAAAATTATTTTTGATATTATTTACCTTTTTTACACTCACAAAATCATATAAGCCCTATTAAAATAACTTACATCATAAGTAACATAACATAAATATCTAACATCTAATCCCATTGTAGACATTATAACTGCGACCGAATCAAACACACTCTAGATTCACAAAGTATATTCAAAATTTAACAAGTTAGAATCATCCTTAAATAAAGAAATTCCTGTGTCCCCACCTAACTCCTGAAAATGAGTTAAGCCCAATGTTATGATGGAGGGGCTTATAAGGAACTTATATGTTTGCTGATGTGGCAATAAGAATCCTTGAGGCCCCTGTCACAGAAATAATATTCAGTACATTCACTTGGATTCATCGCAAAAAAAAAGAAGACTAACAACACAATGTGCAGCCAAGTTAACATTTTTATCTCACAACTGGAAAATTACTAAACAGTAGCAACAAGCTAAAGAAAATAAACTAAAAGAGAAAAACAGTGACAAACTGAGCTGCAATCTAATGATGATGAAGATGACACAGAGGAAGAGGATATAATGCACATTACATCTACTTGTGAAAGTGATGAATTAAATATGGAAGAAGTATTATTAAGTAATAAGAATGACTGATTGAAGAGGGCAATGGATTCGTATCATCTAATTCATCTTGCATCTCAATATTGGATTTTTAAACACAATAAATATGTAATAGCATATATATAACATTTTATTATTGGAAAGAAGATTAATTAATTTTCATATAAATTGTCTAATTCATACTATATTTCTAGCAAGTTTGTTTAGAATGTTCTGTATAGTTGAATCATAAAGTTTTCTTATTTCCATAATTTTATACCATTAGTGTATATATAAAAACTGTTTGTCACTTTTCTATCTGTTAATGTCATTTCCGTTTTATTTTAAGATTGTATAAACCTTAAAAACACAAATTATAGGTAAATAATTCTGGAAATAAAGAAGTACCAACAATTTTTTATATATCATGTACATTTATATGATTTGTATATATTATATAGCATTTTGTAGAACTAAAAATAAAAATATGAAAAACTACTTTTTCAAGAGAAATTCATAAATACTTGGCTATTTATGAAATTTGGGTAAAACCCTAGGGTATTTACCCTTAGTTATAAATACCCGGGTATTTTACTTCTCTACATGGTATTGATATTAATTTACTAAGAAGAGTTCTCTTTGTTGTTTGTGACATAATAGACATGATAAACAAAATATAGTTTGCTCAGTGGAATCAAGGCAACTTTATTTTTAAATTAAATTTTATAACTAAAATTGTTAATTTTGAACGATTTGAGGATTCAAATTTGGATTGGAGATTCGAAAGAATATTTAAGACTCAGATTTGAGATTAAAGTTCAAGAAATATAGGATTTGATCCATCTATAATTATTATATATTATTTTGAAATGCTATTAAAAATTACATCCTGTTTTACTGCCACGGTTTATGTGAAACTGTATGTACTAGAGTCTACTATGTAATTCAATTCTAAATAAAATATTTAGGTTTTTTTATAATATGATCGCAAATCTTGAATTTTATATGGTACTTT
>CABFOW010006953.1:10616-27697 GCA_902141385.1 Timema californicum
AATCAAACCTTTCCTCTTTGTAATATTAGTGTAGAAAACAAAAGAACAAAAAATCAAATCTTTCCTCTTTGTAATATTAGTGTAGAAAACAAAAGAACAAAAAATCAAATCTTTCCTCTTTGTAATATTAGTGTAGAAAACCAAAGAACAAAAAATCAAATCTTTCCTCTTTGTAATATTATTGTAAATATAGCTACCACATGCGGAGGTGAAATTTATTGGAGGGGTATAAAGATGCAGGTGGGAGGTCGTCTAGAATAATTTTTTGAGGTTAAGTTGTCACTTGCCTCGTCTTCGCTGTGTTTTCTCAGCGCCATCACGCGTGACGCCAACCGGCCGCTCTCTGAAACTAACAACAAACATTATACTGTAGTTCATTTATTCGTCCACTTGGCGCTGTGAACAAAAGCGGGGTTGGGAGATAGAAAATTATATTATCTTTATAAGACGATTATTATAATCCACTTGAAAACCACTTTAAAGAAATTGTATATAAACTTGCATACATACAGTAACCCCATGGCTTCTTTGGTGCTGACTTCTGACGGTCAATATTTAGATATATACCTAAATTTTGACTGTCAGAAGTGACAGCTGCTTAACAATAGTTTTTGCAGATCATCTGGTTCGGCGTAGGTATACGTAATTTGGTCTGGTAACTTTTTAAAGTTGTCAGCTGTCAGTCAGCACCAAAGAAGCCACGGGGCTACTGTACATATATGCATACACAATCACGCCGTTACCTTATGGGGTAGGTAAGAAACTGTGGATATAGCTCAAAAAACAACTTCGTACTTAGCCCATCCTTACTACCAACTTTCTCCACACTTCCCTGTCCTTACAAGCTCCCTTCTCTTCAACAACACCGAGTCATACATGCTCTTTTATTCATAAACCTCTTAATGTTTATCTTTTTCACACGTTTGTATACAACATTTAGTCACGTCTTAAACTGCCAACCCCTTCTTTTTGATCCACACACACTCTACCTTCATATATTTACTTTGGAACGCGATCAACACTCATCCTCTCAACATGCCCAAACAATTTTTATTTAAAATAAATATTTTATGAGTTTCAAAAAAAAAATTAAAAGGGGGACTCCAAACCCCTACGGATATTTCCCTTCTTCCTCTAATTGGCTTCGTGCCTGATTCTGGCAGCTGTTTATCGGGTGGGTGGCTGGCCTGACCTTGGAATTGTTAGCAAGGGATATACATCTAGAGAAAACATATTTTAAGTAACATCTTGCATTTTTCAATACTATAAAAAGATCTATTAGTGGAGACATCTCCGTATGGATAGAAAACGAAAAAAATTGTCCATCATTTTTTTCTAAGGGAAGGGGGAGAATATTTATAAATTTGTATTATTTTTTAGTGTGTCACTCAGAGCGCAATACTGTATTATTTATGTCTTGAGCAACAACAAATGATAAAAATCAATTATATTCTTGTTTAAATAAAAAAAAAATTACGCATTTCAAACAAACACGTTGCTTTACTTGATCTTAAACGAGTAAAATATGTAACGTATCAAACATTAAAACTTACCTTTAAAATCTACATTTTAAACTAGTCGATTTGATCTAAAAATCACAGCCTCGTGTAACAAAGATGGCTATTACAAATTATTACCTAGTATTTATTAGCGGGTTTTATTTTTTATTCATTGCACTCGATTATTTTTTTATATCACATCTTACTGTCAGTCCAAGTTATACGCATATATGCTAATTACTTCACTAGGGTAAGGATGACGAAGGAAGAGTTTTAGAGTTAATCTACCCACATTTGCGTGGAAGGAGAGTGGGAAAACATTTAGGTAAAACCACCACCCCAGTAGAATCAACCGGTGTTGGAACCACGATCTTTCTGTCATTAGCATGCCAATCTAACACCAGGGTAATTAATGCTTTAGACCATGTGGCCACGGAAGCATGTTTGTGGTACATGGAGGGGGAAAAAAATACTCGGTGAAATTTTGCTTTTGGATATTTATGATAAAAAAAACTTGCGCTATATATAAATACAAAATCATAATGGATTTGTTGAAGGAGATAATTTTGGTGAATGTGATCACGAGTTGATTCAAAATAAAAAGATAATTTTAGTAACAATATTATAAATTGAATGTTAAACACGATCTATAAAAAAAAATATTCGCTGTAAAAAAAATCACATTTCTGCTAAAATTCCACTAAAAAATAAATGTATCTTTTTTTACATAAAAACCCTTCCTGAATATATCCTTTCTATGACACTGTGGCTTTCAATCACGTTGATTCAAACAAACATGTTTAACGATTAAGTAAAATATACGTTGCATTCGCGGAACTGAGAGCCATAAATAGATTAGAATGGTGATGGTGAGAAAAAAACCATTTTAGAGGTAAAGTTCTTAAAGAATAGCCTAAGAATGTTTGAACCTAATTTTAATTATTGTTTTTAACATTCTAATTAAATGTATTTTTGTTGGAAGACATTTGAACGCTCTATATATATATTTTTTTTAAAGTGTTCTAAAATGAAAATTGTTGGGCATTTTCTTAATTTCCTTTATTACAAAAATCACTTTAACGTTTGTTGAAGTCTGTCGAGAACGTAAACTAATAAATGATTAATTAAACCAAATCAAACATTATGCCTGTATCTTTAGACACATAATCTAAAAGTCATGTCCATTTAGTTTGACTTTCCGGTAATGAGGTCGGGGTTTTGTATCCCAGCTGAGCGTACTATGCAGAGCGACAGTATTATATATTTTTTTTATTGTTTATTTTATGGAATATCACCGCAATGTTTAAAATTTATCAGAACAAAATGGAACTGTTACCTTACATGAAAGTCAGCTGGGGAAGAATGAACGAGTAAACGTTACAACATGGTGAACTTTCTTCAGAGTGTGAGAGGGGTAGGGGGATGAGCTAAAACAAAAGTAAACAACGAATAGGAAAACGGGAAACTTTGGGCCTGGGATTTAATTAGAAAGTTTAAACCAATCAAAAAATTACGGTGTCTTGGCGCGCACTATTTACAGGCATATCAAAATAATTTGGCACACAAAGATTCGGGTTATTTATAAATAAAAAAAATAAGAACAAAAGTTTGTGTTCACATAGCAAATATATACTGTCCACGAAAACAAACGAAAAGGAACAATTGACAGCTTCCAGCTTTTGCCACGAGATAGCACCACCATCGAGTCAAAGCGTCTCATTTAGAATAAAAACCAAACACTTGTACTATTCTACCATAAAAAAGATAGACGGTCAAAAATGTATAATGCTGTAACTATATTCCATTCATGGTAGGAATTACTCTCTGAAAGGTCTTTTTTCCTAGAAGGAAAAAGGCCTTTCAGAAGTCAATTCCTACGGTGAATGGAATATAAGCAGATTACGAATGATAATAGGATTTTTTTTTCTTAAAATAAAATAAAATTCTATCTCCACGCAAATACGGTTAAATTTCCTCTTAATTAGATCCTCATCATCCCCTACCACAATTAGTGTAGGCCTAATTAACATGAGATAAAAAACACATGGGTGGTAGAATGGTCTAAGCCCAAAGGCATCACTCTCACAATTCACTTTATCGTCGATGACAGGGAGATTGGGGTTCGGATCCCAGTTAGTTGTACTGAGGATGATTTTTCAGAAATGGCTTTTTAGTCTCCCTCAACCCATATTTGGGTACATTCATTCTAAATTCAATCTTACTCATCACTAATACATTAGAGTGATTATTACGTATTGGTACAGCCCGAACGGGAAGTAAAACACGATAACAAAAAAAACTTAGTAATATTTTTATATTGCAATGAAAATATCAAAAAATATCCTGGGAAAATGTATATTTTTAAACATAAAATAGAAATAATCTAAAAAGAATAAAGAGTTTTCCAACAAAAACAGCAACAAATATTTTAAATAATTCAAAACTGGCTTTAACACTCTTAAAACTTTACAATTTTTCAATCGTTTTCCCCAGTTAAGGGTGTAAAATATATATCCGATACATTCGAATTTAGGCCAAGTGTAAGGAGGTTTTATCTATCCTAAATGTTTTCTTACTCTCCCTCCACGTAAATGCAACTACATTTCCTCTCAAATTAACACCCCCCGATCTATGTAATTAGACACAATCAGTACAAATAATGTTATAGTAGTTGTATATAACATTAGAATTACTAGAGATGGTCACAACAATGTTTATTTTAGAAGATCCCAACAATATTTATTTTAGAACAAAACAAAAGTGTAAATAAAAAAAACCAACAAAGTTTATTTTAGAACAAAACAAAAGTGTAAAGCCAAAGAGATCCCAACAAAGTTTATTTTAGAACGAACAAAACAAAAGTATAAATTCAAATAGATCCCAAAATTGTTTATATTTAACAAAACAAAAGTGTAAATTCAAAGATATCCCAACAATGTTTATTTTAGAATAAAACAAAAGTGTGAATCCTAAAAAGTTCCAACAATGTTTATCTTAGAACCAAATAAAATTGTAAATCCAAAGAGATCCCAACAATGTTCATTTTAGAACAAAACAAAAGTGTAAATCCAAAGAGATCTCAACAATGTTTATTTTAGAACAAAACACAAGTGTAAATCCAAAGAGATCCTAATATAGTTTATTTTAGAACAAAACAAAATTGTAAATCCAAAGAAATCCCAACAATGTTAATTTTAGAACAAAACAAAAGTGTAAATCCAAAGATCTCCCAACATTGTTTATTTTAGAACAAAACAAAATTTTAAATCCAAAGAAAACCAAATTATTCCCCACTAGGAACAACAACAAATGTCTAAAATAATTAAAACAGCCTACGAGTTTGAACACTTGCAAAGACTTACCACTTTACAATTATTTTTCTCTTGTTAATGTTGAAGATATTATCTCCGACACATTATCCGGGACAAAGAGGTAGCAACCAAAGAGAACGTTACAGTGTGAACTACTGCAGAGAAACACCTTTTAGACTACGCGAACCATACTTTAAGGAAACATCCACTTAAATAATCCTTGTCCAAGAGCGCAAAATCTTATAAATAATATTATTAGATTTGCCAATATAAAAAAAGAAAAGAAAAAATAATATTTCTACGTGAATACTGTTGGAAGAGGACGTGTGAAGCTTAACGGTAAAATAAAGCGTTGCACATGGGTGCCAATTTTTTTTTCTTCCTTTTTTTATGTCATCCCTGGCACCTTAGACGAGCCCATCACATACCAAAATAGCTTGGCACACTAGAACGCGGCGGGAGAGGAAGAGGAGGGAAGAAAATCATCAAACACGGACCACAGTCCAATTTTCATAGGAAGGGCCTTTTAAAAAATACAAACACACCATCATAGTCCTTTCATAGGAAGGACAGTTAATGAAATACAAACACACCCAATATAGTCCAATTTTCATTGTAAATGCTTTTTAGAAAATATAAAAAACACCAAATATAGTTCAATTTTCATAGGAAGTGCCTTTTAGAAAATACAAACTACCAAATGCAGTCCAATTTTCATAGGAAGTGGTTTTAGAAAATACAAAAAACACCAAATATAGTTCAATTGTATAGGAAGGACATTTCAGGAAATACAAACACACCAAATATAGTCCAATTTTCATAGGAAGGACATTTTAGGAAATACAAACACACCCAATATAGTCCAATTTTCATAGTAAGTGCCTTTTAGAAAATAAAAACTACCAAATGCAGTCCAATTTTCATAGGAAGTGATTTTAGAAAATACAAACACACCAACTACAGTTCAATTATTATTATGAAGGGCCGTTTAGAAAATACAAACACACCAACTACAGTTTAGTGTTAATAGCCAAGGCTTTTTATAAAATACTAACATACCAAATACAATCCAATTTTCATAGGAAGGTTTTATAGAAAGGAAAACCTTTTCATTTTGCTGCCAACATTTATTGTTATTTTATACATAACGATAATAAATTATTTAAAGTGACAGCTGTAGATCACACGACTTGACGTATGAATATATTATTGGAGTAGATCTAGAAGTTTTAAAACTGTCAAATAAAGCTCTTTCAATGAAAATTGGACTGTAGCATCACCGATCAATACATTAAAGAAATGTGAACTTATTTTTATCAAATCATCATAGGTTGTTTTTTCCCCTAATCCACCACCCGTTCATGATCTTTGAATTTTACTACTCTAAGGGGCTAAATAATGAAGAGTAAGAGTATATAGATAAAATTCATCAGCGTTTACACGTATAGAGAGGGTATACACCAATTATGGAGAGACCCCTTTAATGACAATCAGCTGGGACTCAAGCCCCCACGAGTTGATGCCCGAAAAATACATACGAAACAACCCATACATTTAGCCCACGTGACCACCTGTGCGGACCACTGGTTACCAACAGTTGCTTTAGATGCCAATTTATTATTGGGTGGTGTCCTAGTTCCTTCCACCTATCCAGGGAGGTTAGTGTAACTACAGTAGCCTCATGGCTTCTTTGGTGCTGACTGATAGCTCACAGCTGACTTCTGACAGTCAACATTTAGGTATATACCTACATTTTGACCGTCACAAGTGACAGCTGCTGAACACATGTTTTTGCAGATAATATGGTTCGGCGTAGGGATACATAATTTGGTCTGGTAACTTTTAAAAGCCGCGAGCTGTCAGTCAGCACCAAAGAAGCCGTGGGGCTACTGTATTGTACTGGAGATAGTGGAATCCACCTTAACGATGTCCCCACCTCAGAAATTAATATCTCCATACGCCCAGGAGAGCAGAGGTAAGATAAGGTCAAATTGCAAAGATCTAGAGCAATTGCTCCACCCCATATTTAATTAGCTAATTAATCAACATCGGCACAACCTGCTTCGGCGGCCGCACTGTCTAAATCGTCACTCTCGCGTTAGACTCCATTAGCCTCATGGCTTCTTTGGTGCTGACGGACAGCTCACAGCTAACAGCTGACGGCTTTGAAAAGTTACCAGACCAAATTATGTATCCCTACGCTGAGCCATATGAGCTGCAAAAACATGTGTTTAGCAGCTGTCACATCTGGCAGTCCAAAATTTAGGTTTATACCTAAATTTTGACTGTCAGAAGTCAGCTGTGAGCTGTCAGTCAGCACCAAAGAAGCCATAGGATTACTGTAGAATGCCGAGGACAGGGAGACCGGGGATCAAATACCGGTTAGGTGTGCTGAGGTTTTTTTCCCCCCTTAAAATGGTTCTGCAATATACCTCCACGCAAATGCGGTTACATCTCCTCTAAAATGCAACATTCCTCATACCTGGCTCATTATGGTAATTAGTAAATATGCGTATAACCTCAATAGGTAGTAATACACGGTGTTAAAAAAAAACACGAACCGCTAGGAACGCGTTCATAGGCATCAGTTGCTAATGAAAGTTTTTACATCTATTACTGTTTCCATCCTGTAGCCATATATTTTCCATTACCGTCTTGCTAGGCCTGTCGTAGCTTCATATGCCTTATAATATAACTTAAGACTAGGACAGGCACAACATCCAGTCCCTCGGCCGTTAATTCATCACTGTGAAAGGGTTTAGTATGAATATATCCACTGAGCCAGCTGTGCTCTACTCTTTGTGTGATTAGTTATACTCATTGACACTAGGTGTCAGCACCGCATTGACTTTTCTCCCCTAATGGCTCTTGGCTCGCTAATACCTCGCTTTTTCTTAGTATAATAGGAAAAACTGAGTTCGAGCGTATTTTTAGCTCTCGGGACACACAAAACCACGAATCTCTCACATGTGAAATAGTTAATAAGTGCTCAAGAAACAAGATTGGGGCGCCCCAGCTATCATCTCATCACTCCAGATACTCTCAGTCACCATTCCCAAAGGTAGGCTCATAGTCAATTAATTGTTTCTCTCTATGTTTGATAATTTACCCTGGACGCGAAATGCAGCTGGGACCCACACCTGCGTTCGGCGGAGGGTAGGGCCAGGGGCGTCATGTTGAAGCTGGCTCCTATTTTGCGCCCGGTCAGTCCGCTGGAGTACGGCCACAAGATCAGACTTTTTCTGCTCTGCGTGATGTCCATCCTTCTCTACTCCGCTCCCGTATTCTCCTATCTACCTAGATACAGATACAATCATCTCCGTACTGTATACCACCGGTTCCTTCGTCTTATCCTCGGGGCTCCGCCCCGCGTCCCAAACCGCGTTCTCCTGACCATGTCAGGCCTCTCATCCCTGGACAGCCGTATCCGCGGACTGGCGGAGAAATTCTTCACCCGAGCGCAGGCCAGCTCCAACATGATCGTCAGGGGCATCGGCGATTACGACGCTCCTGGCCGTCCCTACCGCCGAATCAGGGATGGCGTTGTGAATCCCTTCGTCGACGTCGGAAGNTGATCGTCAGGGGCATCGGCGATTACGACGCTCCTGGCCGTCCCTACCGCCGAATCAGGGATGGCGTCGTGAACCCCTTCGTCGACGTCGGAAGGTGACCTCGGAGTCGAACCTGGGGAGTCGTGACCCCCCTTCTAGTCATGTGAGACTGGGAGGGGAGGCCAGACAGCGGGTGATGCCGGCCGACAGGCCGAGTTAACAGCGACGGGACGGGTCGACGGGTAGTGTGAGTGGAAGTTTCGCCAAGTGCACCCGCCGACCCGTCAGAAGACAGGACCTACCGGGTCATATGGGCCGTGTGGGGGGGGAACACAAATCCCCCCACCATATATGTATTATTGTGCCCCATTTAGGGGATCTGAAATGAACTGATAAAACAAACAATTTAATTCCAATACAATTTATTTTTTTAAGAACCCCAAGGGGTTGGGAAAGAAATGTATATGTTCTACCATGATCTATGTTTTGTAAAAAATTTATGTAATTAGATAATAAGAGAGAAAAAAGAAATAAAATACTAGAGAAAGAAAGAATGTGTACATTGTACGTGTTGTCCTGGTCTTGGTGACCCGCTATGAGCGATGGGGTGGGTTTTTTTGTATAATTTTCCCACCCCTAACCTGTTGATCGCAAATTTCAGCCCGGAAGGGCACCATTACCATTCTTGTTGTGTTTGTTCTTATCCCTATGTCGTGTCCGTTTTCTAGAGCCCTTCGGGGCTGGTGTTAATGTTTGTTTCTATATTATGTTTTCTCGTGTATTTATTCATGTCACAATATATGTTCACAAAAGAAAATAAATAACCATACAAACAAACAAAATCTCGCCTGTGAACCTTGGCTTAGTAGACAGACACGCTACTTACTGCGCTAAGGTTTCGTCACTTGTGAATGCAAGTGCCTAGCATTATTTGGAGTGTTAATCACTGTATCAGTTGTTTCCTAATCGTCATTAAGTCGTGTGGGTAGAATGGCTAACTCTGCATTGTATACAAACCTTCCGTGAGGAAAATAACTCCCTTGTTGTCAATATTTGTCATGTAGTATTCACTATTAGCTATGATTATAATAATTAATAGTGAATACTCTATAGCACATAGCGCCTATAAGCTATGCATTATGCATGAATTTATGCCCTGCCACTAGATACAGATATGATATACGTGATAATTTATATGAAATGTTTTGATATTTATCTTTGAAAGATGATGACAATAATGTTCAAGTAGTTAAGAAAGCGATCTTCAACCTTATCCAGCTCACAGCACACTGAATAAGGTGGGTAGTAAAGGGAAGTAAAATTATAGTAAACTGATAGTAAAAGGGTAGTAGTAAAAGGGCAGTAAAAGTTTAAAATAATAAACGCCAGGCTCAGATTTAAGGGAGAGTGACAAGGGATAACACCACACACAGGGCCTCCACAAACTGTTTCAATAACGTCTAGAATGTGGGTCGAAATCAAAAACTAAAATTTTTAAGACCACACTGAAGACTTACTATTTAAAAGCCGTACAGTTACGTGCACTTAAATCGTTCCTAAAACTCACAATGAGAAAAATATTGTAATATCTTAGATCAGTGGTCGTCAACATTTGTTACTAAACATAGAGAGTGTCCGAAAATTCACGGATACGGACTATACCACACGATTCTGTGACCCAAACTAAGTATAAGATATTCTTAGGTAAAAATGCGTTAGGCCTTCAGTTTCTGAGAAAAACTACATGAAAGTTTTTGAAACAGTAGAAGAAAAAGGTTATGTGACAACGTTGTGCCTTACATTGTGAGTCAGTGATGAGGCATAGGATTAGTTAAATAGGTGAGCTCAGTAGTATCAAATAGGCCATGGGGTGCACATACGTAGAGTATTGGGACATGGAAATGGCCATAAGTACATCAATCAGCCAAGTTGGACCTGAGAGATAATTGTACGCCGATCGCAATCCCAACGGACAGCACCCATAAATGTGTTTCGCTGGTTAGAGTTGCATTGCTGGGAGACTGGTCAAATAGGACCAGCACGCAGAACACGTGACATCACGTGGGCTGCGAATGCATCAAAGTCGGCGGTACACCAGGCTCCGCGTGAATAAGAGTGCCACCCATACCAATACGTCACAAAGCAGCATCTGCTGTCAGGTGATCTTCCTCTCCACGTAATATTCTGCGAGTGGCTTCAGCAACAACATGAGGGGGATCGGGATCTCGTGAGTCGCGTATTGTGGACCGATGAAGCGTGTTTCACACGTGATGGTATGACTAAATCTCCCAACAACCACCTGTTGGAACCTGCTGATCCGAACGCCACTCGAGTTCGTACCAATCAAAAGCGATTCAGCATCAATGTACGGGCCAATATCTGTTACCGGAGAAGCTGAATTCGCAGTATTACCGTTTCTTCATTGCCAACCTCTTCCTTCGCCGGATTCAGGACATCCCATTGCCTGTGCACCAGGATATATGGTTTCAGTGTGATGGTAGCCCAGCTCACTATGCATCAATAATGCGCGGAATGCTACACAACACCTACCCCCGAAAGTGGATTCAGTGTGGGGGAGCCTTTGGAATAGCCACCGAGGTCCCCAGACCTTACACCACTAGATTTATTTCTGTGGGGTCATCTAAATTCACTGGTTTACCTCCCAGATGACTTGCCGCAGTCGGCTGAGTACTTCATCATGCGGTTACATGCGGCTATCACAACGGTTGACGTCCCCATTGAACGCCACGTGCACGCCGTATACATCAAACGTGCGGAAAAATGCATTGCTATGCGTGGAGCAATCTTCGAGCACTTATTGTGAAGTTTCGACAATATTAGGCTATTCGTACACAGTCTACCAAATATCTAAGCACTTTTTCATCGTTACACTATGTTCAATAAATTTGAATGTAAGTGTATACACAGGAAATGACACGACAAAGCTGTGCTTCCGCAGTTGAAAAGAGTTGTGGAGCGCAACAACATTGCGACGACTTATTTGTCTTGCAATTTGGATGTGACTGGTGCAAACAAACAGAGCCGTGTACACCGGCGACAGTTCTGTCATTGCTCACCAGATTGTGCTTGGACCAGCCCAAGACTTCAGTCTAGTCTTGGAACAAATACCGCATGCAGTGCCTATCTATCGTTCGATCGTGCTCCTTCTCCAATTGGTTTCCTGCTGAGAAACTGATTGTTCAGCTAGAGAAAAAAGTTAATCAAGGCTGGAAACACTCATTCTACAGTAGAGAAAAGAAACTTATTGGAATAATGCCTATAACTCTCAAAACTTGTATAGAACATTCCAAGTGAAATTCTTTCACTGTAAATGAGGCGTACCCAAAATTTACGTCTGTATCTTGTTGTTTTCTTTTGTAGGGTACAAGACCAAAAAATATCACCTACTTCTACTACGTCCATTATGATTATGGATGTAACATAAGTTTATGGGAATTTTGTTTTTCCTGGCAACAAATATGTTCCCTGTGAACACACACACACCAACGACGCGAATGTTTAGTCGTTCATCTGGGTGCTGTGCAGTTGGCAGCCAGACAGGTAACGACAAAAAATTGTTTAGACAATATTTTGCCTGTACACAATGGTCAGTGGATGTAACGTGCTATGATAGAGTGGAATAAAGTATTTTTCTGTAATTTCCCGTCATTTTTTCTCAAAAACTAAAGGTCTAACGAATTTTTACCAAAAAGTGTTTTATATTTAGTCTAGGCCAGAGAATTGTATGGTACAGTCTGAGTCCGCGATTTTCCTGAAAACCTGTGTATAGTAATTTTCACACACAGGTGGGCTAATAATGTAAATAATTTATTCTGGCAATACATTAAGTCACTCAATCTTACAAAGAAAATATTATTTAATGAAACATTCATAAAATAAATGGTACTACACGACCGCATAAACTTTCTTATATCGTGTATTATGGCTTATAATATAATTTTCAAAAATAGGTTTTGAGTAAACTACCCTTAAGTATGTTTTTCTCATAAAAACAACCACATAAATTTGTTAATCACTTAAATCACTCTTTGTAACCTATATGGATTTTAAAACCAATTGTTCAAAAATATATTTAGCAAAATTCATATTTTTAAAGATAAATTATTTGTAGATTACCGTACCCTGAAAGTATTTGTTATTTTTAGAGCTAAAAACGTATTCTTATTTATCATGAGAAGTTATTCCCAGATTCTCATTTTGAATTCAATCTTCAATGGCAATTTTCAGGAAACTCAAATTTTCAATATAATGTTCTAAGTAATTTACCCTTAAATTTATTTATTTTAGATAAATAAAGATACATCATAATTATTTATCATGTAAAATAGTCCCCTGATATCAATTTTGAATCAAATCACTAGAGTTATTATTTAAGAAAATACCATTTTACAAAAATCAGTCACTATTTAACAACTCTTTTTAAAAAATTAAAAAAATACAACTATTTATAACACAAGCAACTTGACAGATACCGGTTTTGAACTAAATTACTAAAGCCATTTTTTTTTAATATTCACATTTTGTAAAAATAGTCATCAGTAACCGAATTTCCCCCCAAACTCAAATATATAAGGTTATTTGTCATGTCAAAAATACTCCCAAGATACCCATTTGTAAGCAAATAGTTAAAACCATTTTTAAAATATTTTCAGTTTTTGAAAAATCAGTCATCAGTAAAATACCCATAAATGAGTTTTTGCCTCAAAAAATAAATATAGTGTTAGTTGTTATGCTAAACATTCATAAGAGACCTATTTGGAAACAAATATTTGGGGCTTTTTTTTAATATATCAAGTTTTTGAAAAATACTTTGTAAGTAAGCTACCCATAAATGGGTTCTTACCCCAAAAACAATATTATACATTGTGGTTAGTCATACAAAACAATCTCAAGATATACATTCTGAACAAAATCATTAGAGCTATTTTTGCAATATTTAGAATTTTCGAAAATTTCTCGTCAGTAAACTAACTACCCTTCAACGAAATATTGCCCAAAATCCAATTATGCAATGCTATGTGTCATGTTAAATCATAGATAAGCATTTTAAACAAAAAATGTATATTAAAAAAAATTCAATAAACTACCCTTAATTGAAGGGCTGGGCCAAAAAAAAGTTTTGTGGTATAGTCTTATAAAATCGAAATATCAAAATTGAACTAAATCTATAAAATCGTTTGGATCCGTGGCCAACAATAGACAGACAGTCATTGAAGCATTACAGAATGGTAAAATCCACTTTTTGGGGTTCGTTTTCATAAAAGAATGTTAAAATTCGTTAGAATCACGAGATCTATTTTTTTCACGTTCACAATACTTTATTTTAATATGAGAAAGTAAAATGTATGGTGATATGTGATTTTTAATGTGTGTGTGCCACTAGTTACATCCATCAACTTCAATTCTTCCCCGTTATGATATCTAAAATGTGCCAGATAGTAGATAAGAGGTATTTTACATATACATATATTTTTTAAACTATGATTTCTTTCTTAAACCCTATACACAATATACTTTTTTATTATGAATTAAACGGTCCATCTTAATACTTTTTGGTAAAATTGAGCAAAACAATTTTGAAAGTATCAAGAATATCTAAAAAGAAACTTGGAACAAGTTTGGAATAACTTCTATGGACCCTTAGACATTAATTATTTTAATAGGTGAGTTTTCCCGATTCAATTATCTATGTCTTGGTATTTAGTGTAATAACCAAATAGTTATAAACAAGACGAAACGTGAAAACGGCTTGTGAGCTGTGTTTCCTAAACAATAATGTGGATTTGGATAGATTTTATATAAAAGCTGGCGAGTAAGGTTAATTTGTGAATTTATGTACTTCAAATTAACAGAAAATGCATTTTTCGTTTTTAGCTGGGTTTATAGTTATTTTGTATAGTCCAATTCCCACCTCATTGGTTGAAATCCATATAGTTTGATCTCGCTCATAAATACTCAAGCGAACCACAATACCAATAACGTGATCATCATTAGTTTAGGTTTTATACCAGATGCGATCCCTACCGTATTTATAATAAACTACTAATACTATTTACCTCTATAATACACTTCTTTCTGGCACCGTGGTTATCATTTTACCATAGAGGTAAAAATTTATTAGCATAGAGAAATTTGTTGGAAGTATGTTTATTGAAATCCATGAAATGAAAATCAAATTTTTTAATTCAACTTAAACCACACTAGTTTATATGATCCTAAACGTTGAAAGGTTAGTAATTGTTACATTTTTTTTAAATATACATTTTACTGTCCAAACAGCTTTCATGTATAATGTATATATTTAAAAGTGGTTTTCACCGCTGGATTTACTATGCGTGGTGCTGTACATGCTAGAAGACATGCGCATGATGGAGATAGCATGCGCAACATGGTCGCTAGTCTTTTGTAGTTTACACTGCACGAGGGCAGGGATATCCAGTAATTAGCTGGAATATTTTCCCTCTTATTTCTTAAAGTTAACTTTCTTATGGCTTCAGGTGAAGATATTGATAGTGGGATGGAGTCGCTTACCACAAGTAGTAAAGACTTGACTCCAGAAAAAATAAAAAGGGATGATGATGAAGATGATCTCGACGATGAGGTAAAGCAGTCAACGGACGAATTCCATATGTATATTTTAAAATTATTCTTTCTACTCTTGTTCCGGTTCCATAATAATGCTAATTAAAAGAGTCTAAAGCTCTCTTTGCCTATCTTTTAACCATCAAATGAACAATTTGTATTATATAAGTCTTAATTAAACTATGTTTCAAAATGGAGTTTGTATAAAAACTAGCCTTGTCTAAGCCTACCTTTAAAACAATATAATAACCTAACTTAATTACCACTTGAATACTATAAAATTGTATGAACAGTAATTTCCTGCTAAAAATTATTATTTAGATCGTTTTCTTTTCTAAAAGGTAAAAAAGCTGTATTTTGTGTTAGAAAGTATTCAGTGCCAGTGCCTTTAACTTAGGCTGTATCCGAATAGTCTACTTATGCGACGTCGCGTTGGCTCGTGGCGTTGATAGCTGCATTGGCAATCACGTGACCAAGTGTAGATCTGTCTGAATAGTCGCGGACTAGGCCGATGCAGTTTTCTCGTGGTGTTGGTAACCATGGGTTTAACTTAGTCCTAGAAGGTCACATTGCAATCCCGTCAGAATACGTACCTAAATTGTCAATTCTTCAGGCGCAACATAAAGGGCTATATTAGCACCTGTCACTATTAAAGTATTTACTACAAGTCACACAATGTTTGGACTGAGACATTTAGCCTGAACCAGTATATGAATCCTAAATTCAACCTTCCTAATCCTTAACACATGAGTAATTAGTAAGCAACCTTATGCATATACCTCGAATGGGTGGTAAGACACGGTGATCATATATATAAATTATATAAGCTAACTTATTTGGAAATAGAAAAACACTGGCCACACTATCCCTACAAATAAAGTACCATTCTGCAACAACATAACCAACTTAAATGCCTAATTATAGTTACTTAATAAAACACATTTAAAACTAAATAGACACCTTTCCTGTATCACTGTTCTTTGTACTGAACAAATTAATACAAGAACCATAGGTTGGGCCGATATTTTATTTTGTATTCGTAAATGTAAATAAATCAAATCAAAAATCAGGGAATTCAATTACTTGGCTTTAAAACAAACCCACTAATTTTGCCCCTAAACATTAAAACAAAAGTGAGAAGAGGTTGTTTTTTTTTCCATCCTTGCGTGTTAACATTATGTATCACCGAGATAAGGCTTTCTAACATAACACGGTTGCTCATTGTTTTTTTCCGACAAACCCCGCCTGGTGCACAGACAAGTAATATACCCAGACACTCAACCTCCAGGTTAAAATGGTTGCGCTCCTTCAGGCAGCTTGAGTCCTTCACCACCAGGATCGCTGCGGTTAGTACTATCATCGCCCAGCACTGACACTAGTGAAGCCCAGTGTTGAAGGACTCAAAGCTTGCAAAACGAGCATAGCGAAACCCCTGTAAGGTTGAGAGTCTGTTTCCTACTTATGTGTGCCCTGGTGGCATAAGCCGTTTAAAAAAAAGCTTTTTTTCGGTTGATAGGGTAAGAAAACTACATCCATCATTAAAAGTATAGCTTTTACTCATATTTTAAACTCGCATATACTATGTAGGCCTTAGTTTCAAATAATATTCAAGGGTGACCAAAGCAAAGCTATCTTGATCGGCCATAGGCCTGGCCAATAATGTTCTAAGTAGAGGCCAAATCTTGATGACTTGTCATAAGCCCTGTTCATGATCTTTTTATTGTAGAAATGTAATTCTTTTTGGCCATTTTCTGTCAGTTTGGAATTTTGGTTTGTATTTTTTTGGTTTACATATTTTTCTAGACATTTTTGACTCATAAGTCATTCATATTGAATAAGTATATTTTTTAATACAGCTACCGATATTTTATAAAGGCGGTTAACTTAGATGCTCAAATATTCGAATCTTTAAACACACAGTTGTCTGGGGAAAAAAAGATACTGTAGGACGTAATGAAATTTATATCCTCTTTAATTGTCTGGTTGTAAGATACACATTCCTGGTGAGACTGCAACTAGACTGGAGAGGGCTGCATCGGGAGGGGGTAGCTATTACTTCTGAAGCAGATATTTGTAAATCAATATTATATTCAGCAGAATACAAGAGTTTAGTTGTA
>CABFOW010006954.1:0-16900 GCA_902141385.1 Timema californicum
GGTTCTTACGAACTAACACTCATTGACACTGAGACATTGTTGCGATATGTTGGTTCTTACGAACTAACACGCTCATTGACACCGAGACATTGTTGTGTTTGAGTACCTTTATAAGGCCTGTATGTATGTGCATCGACCATCATCAGATCTTACAAGTTCTAACCAAAACTATCTCTAAGATTGCTATACTACACTTTCACCTTTAAAGACTTTGTTTGCATTAACTGTAGGATATCTTAAAAACAAAAACATCACAACTTGTTTTTGAGAGGGCCTAAAATATTCACACTTTTTGAAAATACCATTGGCACCAAATTGAGAGTGCCAGGTGTACTAATATACACCCTAATCTCTAAAAAGATGTCTTTATGTTTTAATCCATCCATATCATATTGTTTTTGAGTTTTAAAACACATGTTTACACATTAGACACTGAATTGAGTAAAATAGAATGCTCAGAAATATGTTCTGGTCAATTTTGGTAAATCCATCATGCATATAATTTTTTAATATTTAAAGTAAACTTTGTATGTTGACTAAAATAAACATAAATGTTAAGTTAGGCTTCATTTTGTTTCCTTTGTGGTTTTTGACTCCTTGACTCCTCCTCCCATTTCTCCAGACCTTGGTCCCCCTCAGTCGGAGGAGCGGGTAGTTCACTGATGAACTGTCATCTCCAGACCCCGGTCCCCCTCAGACGGAGGAGCGGGTAGTTCACTGATGAACTGTCCTCTCCAGTCAGTCGGAGAAGCGGGTAGTTCACTGATGAACTGTCCTCTCCAGTCAGTCGGAGAAGTGGGTAGTTCAATGATGAACTGTCCTCTCCAGTTAGTCGGAGGAGCGGGTAGTTCACTGATGAGCTGTCATCTCCAGACCCCCAGCTTTATAATCGTCGCATTCTCTGTTTCAGCCCGACCAAGGGCGGGGGCAAACTGGAGATGTTGGGTAATGTCAAAAGTCAAATGACGAGTTGGCTGGGATCCGGAGTCCTTGGAGGTCTCCGAAAGAACGAAGGGGACCCTCTGGCCGATTCCCAAGATCCAGCCGCGACCGGTGAAGGGAAAGCCGAAGTTGAGTCGCCAGCTGTAGAAAAGTCAGTAAAAAGCTCAGGCGCTGAGCACGCCAAGGAAGATGACGACAATTCAAGGTGGGCACATGTTATGTTCGGAGGACTCTAGTAACAGAAAGAAAACCCTTCAACTAAAATATATTTATATGTTTATATGTGTATGCCTCAATCTAAGATACTGTACTGGTAAAAACTTCAAGGTCTATCCTTAGGCAGGGTGGACACACAATATAAAAGAGCATAGCTGTAGGCCCTTCGTCCACTGAGAAGACCAAAACCAAGCAACCAATCATGTATGCATTTAAACATTGCTACAACTTTAGTCGTTGCGGTGACACATCGTAAGGAGGCCAGACATGTTGGTCGCCAGTGTACAAGTTGCCTGTCAGTTGTAAGGAGACCAGACATGTTGGTCGCCAGTGTACAAGTTGCCTGTCAGTTGTAAGGAGACCAGACATGTTGGATGCCAGTGTACAAGTTGCCTGTCAGTTGTAAGGAGACCAGACATGTTGGTCGCCAGTGTACAAGTTGCCCGCGATGTATTGTGTCGCGTTAGTGTTCCCGTTGGACGAAGGGCCTAACTGTCTCCAGATAGCTAGACGATAAACACTCTCATTGGTCACTCTGGAGTTAGCATGGATTGTCAGTGACCAGTGGGGCTGTTTAGCTGTACTCACACCAGTGGTGTCCTTACTCTTCCCTACTTCATTAGTGTAACCAATGTATACATGTGGCACTAATACACGGTGAAAAGTATATTACATAATTGCACTAATTCTATATTTTTAAATATCTAAAATACACACCAAGATTAAAAATAGGGACAAGGGACAATTATGTGAAATAGGGACAGGGCATATATTTTCCTATTTTTAATCTTAATTGGTTCATGTTGTGTATTATTTGTCTTGTAGTACGCTCGGTGGTGTCCTTCACCCTAAAAAGATTTTTGTTCGTTAAAATTGTGTCTCTAAACATTTTAACGATCTAATTATTACCTGTATTAATGTATCGAAAAACTGTGCGAGAGCTGTTAGTTATCACGGTTGGTTCGTCTCAGTGCCACAGGAGGCGCTGACAGCGATGTGGCTGCTTCAGAACCGGGGACCCCTGGCGAGGACAAGGAGGGAGCACAACCTTTCGGTGCGGGTGAGTTTAGATATTATTTGCATCGTGTTTTAGTGCTCAGGTGATAACTCAACAGGTGAGTCCTACAACTGCTCTCAAAGGTGAGTCCAGCGTTGTGTGAGGACCATCTGTCCCGTCTCCTGAAATAAAGGCCCCACTGGTTTATTTAGAATATCGTGAGATGAGTGGAGTATTTCTGAGACACAGGGTTAGCGTTGTGTGAAGACCATCTGTCCCGTCTCCTGAAATAAAGGCCCCACTGGTTTATTTAGAATATCGTGAGATAATGAGGGGAGTATTTCTGTGACACAGGGCTAGCGTTGTGTGAGGACCATCTGTTCCGTCTCCTGAAATAAAGGTCCCACTGGTTTATTTAGAATATCGTGAGATGAGTGGAGTATTTCTGTGACAGGGTTAGTGTTGCATGAAGACTATCTGTCCCGTCTCCTGAAATAAAGGCTCCACTGGTTTATTTAGAATATCGTGAGATAATGAGTGGAGTATTTCTGTGACACAGGGTTAGCGTTGTGTGAGGACTATCTGTCCCGTCTCCTGAAATAAAGGTCCCACTGGTTTATTTAGAATATCGTGAGATGAGTGGAGTATTTCTGTGACAGGGTTAGCGTTGTGTGAGGACCATCTGTTCCGTCTCCTGAAATAAAGGTCCCACTGGTTTATTTAGAATATCGTGAGATGAGTGGAAGTATTTCTGTGACACGGGGTTATTAATAGCTATTTAGAAGGATGATTGGGAGAAACAATAATGGCTAACAGGAAAACCACCACCAGTATAACTGGTAAGAATTGAACCAGTGTCTCCTACTTCCAGTCCTGCCAGTGTATAACTTGTTTAGTAAAGTCACCACCTTAAAACTAAGAGTAGGTTTTAGTGTTGTTCTAAAATCAGTTGATTTTAAGTAGTATGCTGAGATAAATAGCACCTTGCACGGCCTTGGTAATGAATCTGAGTCACTTTGAACACAGCAGGACCTTAAGATTACAGAGGTTGGGGGTTGACTTATGATTGGACGAACAAATATATGAAAACAGCCGACAGTAAAAAGTGTGTCGGTGGCTCTGGGTGTCACTCAAGTGAGACAGCCGAGTAACGTAAGGATTAGATAATCCACCCTCCACAGCCAGCGGTGCATTGAGTTCCTCAGACCTGTATCAGCCCTTCAGCCATTACTTTCATTTTCTAATAACTATATTGAGGAATACTTGGCTTGTCTCTCGAGAAAGAACCATTTTAACAAAGCATTTCTGATTCATTATATTAATAATAATATTTAGCACCGCGTCTTACTACCCGTTCGGGTTATACACTTTAAGTACTAATTACTCTGATGGATTAGGAATTGGGAAGGTTTAATTAGAGGAAGTGAACCCGCATTTGCGCGGAGGGAGAGTGGAAAGCCATTTAGGAAAAACCACCCCCAGTTCACCCGACCGAGATTCGAACCTCGATCTCCCCGTCCTCAGCAGTCGAGCTCAACACAACAAGCGCGTTAGCCAACTACGCCACAGAGGCGGGTGATTCATTATATTATTTTATTTTAAATGATGGCTTTGTTTATTGGTGATGGTCACCCATTACTAAACTTATTCCCAGATTTACTTCATGGGTGGACACACAGACTAAATCTGTAAGACCTCTAGTCAGATTTGTCGATGAAAAGAGGTCCGAGCTCGAATACCTGCTATATGCACTTAGGTTGATTTTTTTTTACAAGATGGTTTACCTCATCAGTCAAATGCTGGTACACTTTTATAAATTCTACCTTTATCATCGCTACCTCATTATTGTAGCTAAAAGTGGAAAGTCTAGCTAGGGGGTTAGTAAGAGAGTGTAGAAAATAATCCAGCATTTCCTCATTATTTTGTAAAAATATCACTAAGTTGCTGTGTGACATCTTCTCACAATCCATTGTTAAAGATTTCTTGTTTAAAATAAATCAAATATTTCCCCAGTAGAGACATTTGGTATAATTTACCGTACTGAGTCATCTCTGCAAGGAAACAAGACTGAGATGGCATGGACATGTAATGAAGATGGAGAAAAGGAGGATGCCAAAGAAAATGATGCGAATAAAGAATGTAGGAAAAAGATCACAAGGGAGGCCAAGAAAGAGATGGGAGGAGCAGATAACCGAAAGTGTTCAAGTGAGAGGAGAAGAATTAAATAAATTAAAGCAGGAAAAATGAGGGGAGGGTAGAATAATATGGAGGCATTTTACTAAACGGATGTGGCCATAGCAAATTGAGAACTTACACCTGGACACGGGAATCAAACCCGGGACCTTTGGCTTAGTACGCCAATGCTCTACCCACTGAGCTATCCAGGAATCGTCCTGCGTTAAGGTCATTCTTTACTGATATTTTAAGAAAAAGTCTATGATGGACGATTTCTGCATGTCCATCCCAGACTCTGTCTTAAAATATGAATGGAGAATGACCTTAACGCAGGACGATTCCTGGATAGCTCAGTGGGTAGAGCATTGGCGTACTAAGCCAAAGGTCCCGGGTTTGATTCCCGTGTCCAGGTGTAGGTTCTCAATTTTCAGAATATGAGATCTAGATATGAGTAAATCCTCACTAAAAACCAATATAATAGTTTTGGCTATTAGATTCTTGTATATTTGTCGTGATCGTAGTGAAATTCGACAGAAACTTTGCAATAAAGAGGACAAGTTCTGGTCAAATTCTGCAACGATCATGATAGATATACAAAACTGTTGATACATTACTTTGTGCCAAAAATTAAACTAGATGTTCATACGGAGGTGAAGTCTTATTTATTATTAGATCCAGCCCATCTTACATCGTAGTCACTGATGAAACTTTACAACTCTCTGGTGCATCCCATCAATCTTTCCGCTGTGTCTATTAAAGCTAATTGCCAAAGTTGTCTGTATATTGTTTACTTGTGGTGCTCCTGAGGATACTGCCTTGTTACATTGCACTCAGATCTTGAGATCTCTCTTTCCCTACACCAGGTAATTATTTATATCATAATGATGTCACTTTACACCAATGTCATTAGGGGTGTTGAAGAAACAGCCAGAAGAGGCGACTTCTTGCAACGCTGTGGCTCCAAGCACTGATTGGCTTTAAACACAACTCTGGTGATGTTAATCTTTATATAGCACTGGACTCGCACTCTTCAAGTGTCATTTCATTAACTCTGACCCAAATCAAGATGAGTGTCAACCAACATACGCTTCTATTGTAGTGCGCTGCGCAGAGATAAGTATGTAATCTAAGTTGTAACAGCTTTGGTGGTCACATGGCCTGAGGCGTCACTTTCGCAGCAGACTGAACCAAACCTGGTACATTGGCTTAGCGCACCGCTGAGATATCCAGGGATCGTCCTGTTCTCAGGGTCATTCTTCACTTGTATTTTATGGCAGAGTCCATGATTGATGTGTGAATATAAACATACATTGTATTTGTACTATTGGAGGCATAAAACCACAACCGAGTCACCGGTGACTAGGATATCACTGATAGCTCTCAGTAGCAGATGATATCCACACGTCCATCACAGACTCTGCCTTAAAATATAAGGGAAAAATGACCCTGAGCAACGGATGATTCCTGGATCGCTCATTGTTAGAACATTGGCCCGCTGAGCCGAAGGTCCCGGGTTCGATTCCCATGTCCAGGTGTCATTTTTCAATTGAATCACAATAAAGATACGGCTCATGTCGGTAGTTATAATCATCCATGCCCCAAGATTCACCTTACATACTTAGTTGCATCACGTTACTTTATTACATTTGGGTAAAAAGCTAGATTGTACAGAATAAACTATAGCAGCACTTTCTTCTGAGCCTTGCTTCAGGTATCTAAACCAAGGCTCGACTTCAACTTCAGGTTTGTCTTGTCTGATCTTAAACAGTAGAAATTAGTGGATGTAGAATATTATAGATGCTACCAGTCTCAAAGGTACTCTTAGATTTCTCTTTGTAATCACTCTTGAGCCATTCCATGTGAAATCACACAATTTTATATTAATTGGTTGCTTGACTATCTAACATTAACTTTTGTATTTTCACCATAGGTGGTCTTGTTAGTCATCTGCTTACTACTATTTTTGTTACTATCAGCCAACATTTTGGATTTAAGCCCATGTTTCTTCACTGCAGCAACCAAAAGCAAGCATTTGCAAGAAACATGGGCTTAAATCCAAAATGGTGGTTGATAATAACAAAAATAGTAGTAAGCAGGTGACTAACAAGATCACCTATGGTGAAAATACAAAAGTTAACTAGATGGTCAACCAACCGCCCCTCTGTGATTTGACATGGAATGATATTCTGGTCAGACATTATTCCCTTGACCCTATCTTGTGCCCTTTGGACAAAGTATCATTATAACCAAGGTAAGAAGCATGCTATCATTGTAACAAAAAATGATCAATTGTATAAATGTGCAAACACAGAAAAGTGAACAAAATTTCTTGTTCTAAAAATCAAATTCTGATAAATATTCCAAGAATTGGGAACATAAAACCACTCCAATTATTAAACACAGCTGGAAGATCAAACAATGACACTAACTTTATTAAAAAAAGATTGCTTTCTACTGCAATTGTGAGACTAATTATAATTAGATATTAAATCTACCTGATGCCCAAATATAAGGTATAAAGTGATGTAGTCAATTTGGTGAGTGAAAGGGATGTTCCAGAACATTATTGGAATATTGACTATTTAATGGTAGGATATAGATACCAAATTCAAAATGGCGCTAACCACAGCATAGTTCAATTCACCCCGTTACAAGTACGGTTGACACTGATATATAAATTATACTGAGTTCTTCGGGCACTTCACACACACACACACACACACACACACACACACACACACACACACACCTGTTGACATTTGGGAAACGTGTTGACTGTAGCTGTAGCTCACGTGTGAGTGAACATGCAGTGGATGATATTCTTAGCAGCCAAGGACTATGATGGAACAAGAGGTGACTATTGATCGACTATAGGCCTGGCGCAGTGTTAAGAACGCTGGGTAACTATGGCCAACAACATCTGCTCATTTGGTCGGTTTGAATTGAGTCAAGCTCTCTTGAGAAACTTCGAGACAACACTCATCCATACCAAGGGTTTTACAGAGTGTTGCCATTCATGTAACTACACGTTTTGGGGTCATGGTTTAACCAATTTACCCCTCACAGCCATTCATAAAATAAAATAGCTAGGCTACTTGCCATCTTGTAAACTATAATCTGTCATTCCATAATTTAATAAAATCTTGAGTGCTAAGCCAAACAAAGCCATGACAGAGGTAAATAAAGGCTTTTAAAAGTATATGTCAGATTAAAGTTTGTGTTGAATTGTTTATCAGACTGGATACAATCACAAAACATTTCACAGGATGTCTCTTGGGTTACGAAAGTCCCTGGAAACTCGTGATTTTCAATATTTTGGTCATAAAGTCACGAAAATAATTATGTTTGAATTTATTGCATCGTAACAACGTGAACACTTCACGTCAAATGTCGAGTCACCCAGTACCCATGATGCCAAGCGCTAGCCGCAAGTTGCCTGATTGTTTTTACCGTGATGCCAAGGACAAAGTTAATATTCAGCAACTAGTTGAAGTTAAATGTTGCGTGTGAGTGCATTATAATGTTGGATTGTTTACTGAAGGAATTTTGTGGTCAATAAAATTTAGCCCCCCCTATTTATGTATTCTTATACCCATAAATAACAGACAGGTTGGTTACAAGATAGTTTTATTTTATTCAACAAAATGACAACGGCTCTATGAAAGAGCGAGGCATGTCCAGCGTTAGGCGCTGTATCCATACACAATGGCCGAAGAGTAATAATAACACGACAAAAATACGGGACGCCTCCCTAAGTTCATAAATGGCCAAACAAACAATTTAAACAGTTACGGTTTAATTGATCTTCGCACAAATCTGGTATGGATAATAATAATGATGAAAGATGGCGATGGTAAACCCTAGACTATGGTAATATCAAGAGGACATTAGCTAGCTGCCATCGGTGACTCTCAATTTATCAGAGTAATAGACAAAATGTTCTAGATAAAATAATATCTTGACAGCCATAAATGGGCGTAATAGAAGTATACAACAAAGATATACACATTCATTATAGTTAGGAAAATTAACGTTAAGCATTTCAACAGGAGTTAAAAGAATAAGCACGCCGACTCGCGTCCCCTGATTTAACCAACAAAGAATAAATCTCCTATGTTTAACAATAACAAATAAACTTCCCATTAATAACACGAGGCACAATCTTAAAACATAGGATTTGGGAAAATTGCAATATAATACAGCCCAATGCAACACAGGACCAAAAATGGTGGTGATCTAAAACGTAAACCCATACGTGAAGCGGATAAAAGAGTTTCCCTATCAGACAAATGTTTGGGGTCCAACCGTGCAACAGTATTACGCTTAGCCATAGTCTTTAAGAGAAATTCAGGAGACCCGGTATAAATAAA
The DNA here is from genome assembly GCA_902141385.1 of Timema californicum. Classification (NCBI taxonomy): domain Eukaryota; kingdom Metazoa; phylum Arthropoda; class Insecta; order Phasmatodea; family Timematidae; genus Timema; species Timema californicum. Next base: position 8,701 of record CABFOW010006954.1, read on the forward strand.
TAAAGATTCAATTTATGATATAACATCCCAAACGGTAATTTTGAATTATTATTGCCAAACTGAATTTAGAAATAAACAAAGCTAAATCAATCCAAGACCAAAGTGCCTCACCTAGCGATCGTAGTGTAATGTGTACTGTCACTACAGAGTCTAACCATTATATACACACGCTTAGGGTCATGTGTTCTCAAAGCGCGGGAAGCAAGGATGGGTAGAGGGGTAAGGGGGGGTAGCACTGTTCTGGAACATGCTCACACAGTCTAGGCATAATTCAAACATGCGCCGAACAATAGTTCCGTTATCTTCCAATCACAGCTGTCGGCGCGCACCCAACCTTCGCATATTGACTGTCTATTATTTTCTTGGGTGAGGCACAATAAGTACCTCTACGTAAGTGTGCCACAGTTTGGGAACCATTGCTTTAGAGCATAGATCAGAAGTTCTCAAGGAGGTGCCACAATGGTATTTCAAGATTGCCGCGAAAATGTGCGAAATTACAGTCTACAAGAAAAGTCTACAATAATTGCAATACAAAAATTATTGTTTTAGTTAGTGTTTCTTTGATACATTTTTTATAAGAAAATAATATTTAAAGTCCGCTCTGTACTTAAAGAGTTCCATAACCCCAAAACACCTGGACATCATATCAATGTTATTATTTCTATATTCTTCTTCATTGGTAATTCTAGGGCCAGTCGGAATGAATATATAGTGGCCGGTGTACCTTTCGAATATTAAGATGTAAGACTGTGTGTCTGTAAGGGGGAGGAGAGGAGCCCTGCCGGCCTCCCTCCTTTTATATAAAGTATTACGAAGGGGTGACTTGAATTTTGGACACAATAAATATAAAAATGAAACTTATATCTTAAAATCACTGTTTGGGGGCACACAAGGTCATACGAAGAGCAACTAGGACATTATTTGAGTGAAATAAAAGCGATATTTCTAATTCAGCTTAGTCCATTTTCAATAGCTTATTGGTGGGAACACAGCTTTTCAGAACAGGTCTCAATAAAAACTAAACCCAGAGTTTCAGAGGTAGACCTTGCTCGCCCTAGTACTCACCAGCACTCAACCTCACTCGTCCTAGTACTCACCAGCACTCAACCTCACTCGTCCTAGTACTCACCAGCACATCAACCTTACTCGTCCTAGTACTTACCAGCACTCAACCTCACTCGTCCTAGTACTCACCAGCACTCAACCTCACTCGTCCTAGTACTTACCAGCACACCGGGAAAGGTATTTTACAACCTTTCAGGGTTATTTTACAGCCAAAATCAACATGGAACTGACTGCTTTGCTTCCTCTCTGAAGAAAGTTAGGATACGGATTTTTATTGCTCAAGAAAAATGCGTTGACCTCAGCTGGGTTCGAACCCATGAACACCGGGTCCTGAAGTGAGGACTTTACCACAAGACCACTGAAGTTGACTTGCTTTACAATGTACAGCCATAATTCAAGTTGGTACATCTCTTTAATTTAATAAAGTCGAAGCGTTCGAGTTCTCCCATGCATCGATCTTCCCCAACTTTGTAGAGCCACTTAAACGTATTTGGTGGTGTACAACCATTTGTACACCCCTTTCCCCCCCTTTGTACACCCCTTTCCCCCCTTTGATTGACGTCGGTGGCAGATAGCGTGAGCTCACACATAAATGTTGTTTGTACTGGCTCTTGAAGACATTAATCTTGTCTGGTTTGAATCTTCGCTAGGTGCGGTGACGTTTCTTTCCACTCTCTCTCCATGAAAATGTGGCTACATTTCCCCTAAACTATACCGTCCTCATCCAAACCCCACTAATGGGATTATATACCAGGCCGGTAGCTTAGTACATTAAAAAAAAGCAAGCTCTCTACCTACATACACTGGAAATACTGAATAATTACGACAAAAGGTTTTTATTGTAAATAAAATTAGTTCTGAGGAATTGCACCAAAGCGACAACGTAATTGTTTACTTTTTAAGTTTAAAATTGTGTTCTGTTGTGTGAATTAATGTTGTACTCGTATGACGTCAATACTCTCTCCACGTACACAGCCCCCGCCTTGTGTCCAGAGGGCTTCGAAACTAATTTGCGCGAATACCTCATGATCCTCGACTGGCTTACCGAGGAATATAATTAATCCACTTTGTGTCCTTGGATTTATATTAAACTCACAAGTAATATAGCTCCTGTTTAATTGAACAACATTGCAATGACGACAAATGAGAGTTTTTTGTGAAATAGCATGGAACATTTTGTCGACTACAATTGTGACAGAGAACGTATCGGACAACAATGGTCTTATTGCAGGAAAAAATATCAATGTCAAACATTGAATACACTTTTTACACCTTCAACTTGACATTTACAAAGTAAATAAACTATATCAATTCATTCACTAGCAAGTTACTTTTATCTTTCAAAAAAAACTCTTAGGAACATTTTAAATTTAAATCTTAATTATCTATAATCAGTCGCAGTGAAAAAAACAACTTATGAGTTCGATTAAAAATGGCTTTTGTTCACTTTTTCACACATTTTTTGTTTCATGAGATAACTTAAAGCTTTCCACTCATTATTTTATGATATAACTTAGAATTAATTACTTTAGTTGTGATGAATTTATTTTGTGTTTTCTTTACAGTCATAATTAAGCATCTGTTACTGTTTGTATGGTCTTAAATATAGTTTTATCTCATTGCTTGAGGTCTTAAATATAGTTTTATCTCATTGCTTGAGGTCTTAAATATAGTTTTATCTCATTGCTTGAGGTATTAAATATAGTTTTATCTCATTGTTTGAGAATGAGTAGCTTATTAATATTTATTTTACATGCATTTTGTTCAACATATTTTGACTCTTTGCTTAGTTCAGCAAATTTAATAAGTTGACCAAGATTGTTTGTGTACTAAATATAGTTTTTATTAATTTTTTTATGGTCACTCAATATAGATCACGGTGAAAAAACAAATAAATAAATAAAAGTTATTTAACCTACTAATGATTATTATTATTATTATTATTATATTGTTGTAATTTTTGAATCTGAAGTAATGGATACAAATTCTTGGTTATTAAAGGCTATATATAATAACTTTGGTAATTAACTATACAATTCTATTTTTTTATTTTTGAAGCAACATCAATAAACGTAATAACACTTTTCAAATAATATATTTTAATAAAAAAAATTTCAAGACGAATCCCCTTTAATTGTTTAGTCTAAATCATTTTTAAAGACAAAATTACATTTTATTACTTTTATGAAGGACATTATTTTTATTAAGGAGATATATTTACAATATAATCTAAGAAATACAATAGTCAATAATTACTGTCGTTTAATTAAATGATTTTTTAAATATCTCTGAACAAGTAGTCTAAAACATTAACAACAGTTAATGAAAGTAGTAGGTATCGCTTTGAATTTTTCATAAAACTTATTGACATATATAAATACATGCTAATATTATTTATATATTATTTAATTCCTTTGGTTGAATATTTTACTACCCTTTATTAAAACAGACTTGTTGACTAATACAACAATGTATTTCTACTACACATCTCTCACACTAAGAGACACATATTTTCACATTGTTGGAGGTTGCTGACTATTGGAATATTCTACTACACATCTCTCACACTAAAAGACCCATATTTTCACATTGTTGGAGGTTACTGACTATTGGAATATTCTACTACACATCTCTCACACTAAAAGACCCATATTTTCACATTGTTGGAGGTTACTGACTATTGGAATATTTCTACTACACATCTCTCACACTAAGAGACACATATTTTCACATTGTTGGAGGTTACTGACTATTGGAATATTCTACTACACATCTCTCACACTAAAAGACCCATATTTTCACATTGTTGGAGGGTACTGACTATTGGAATATTTCTACTACACATCTCTCACACTAAGAGACACATATTTTCACATTGTTGGAGGTTACTGACTATTGGAATATTCTACTACACATCTCTCACACTAAAAGACCCATATTTTCACATTGTTGGAGGGTACTGACTATTGGAATATTTCTACTACACATCTCTCACACTAAGAGACACATATTTTCACATTGTTGGAGGTTACTGACTATTGGAATATTCTACTACACATCTCTCACACTAAAAGACCCATATTTTCACATTGTTGGAGGGTACTGACTATTGGAATATTTCTACTACACATCTCTCACACTAAGAGACACATATTTTCACATTGTTGGAGGTTACTGACTATTGGAATATTCTACTACACATCTCTCACACTAAAAGACCCATATTTTCACATTGTTGGAGGGTACTGACTATTGGAATATTTCTACTACACATCTCTCACACTAAGAGACACATATTTTCACATTGTTGGAGGTTACTGACTATTGGAATATTCTACTACACATCTCTCACACTAAAAGACCCATATTTTCACATTGTTGGAGGGTACTGACTATTGGAATATTTCTACTACACATCTCTCACACTAAGAGACACATATTTTCACATTGTTGGAGGTTACTGACTATTGGAATATTCTACTACACATCTCTCACACTAAAAGACCCATATTTTCACATTGTTGGAGGGTACTGACTATTGGAATATTTCTACTACACATCTCTCACACTAAGAGACACATATTTTCACATTGTTGGAGGGTACTGACTATTGGAATATTTCTACTACACATCTCTCACACTAAGAGACATATTTTCACATTGTTGGAGGTTACTGACTATTGTTCTCTCGCTCGCTATTCCAGTGTCCACGAAGGCCTTGCAAGGAGCCAAGTCTATAGGAAACTTCCTCTTCTCGGCGGTTAACAAGGCGGGCAAGACCGTGAGCGAAGCTAGCGCCAAGATCAAGAAAACGGTAGAAGAGAACGTGAGTGTTTGCATGATTACTTATTTACACCACTTTACTAGCAGATACCTTAACAACGTACCAACTGTTATTATCCAAAAACAATTAGTTTCACTGTGAAAAACTTCTCATTAAACTGAGTGTTGTTTTATATAAAAATAATACTATACGGTTTCTTCAAAATAGATAGATATTACTTTGATATAACTTATTTATTGTTTTATTATCACATACAAAATTAACTTTTAGCCGTGGTCAACAATTTCAAGACAGAATCAATCATACAATGAAGGTTATAAACTAAATACATGTTAGAACAAACACTAAAAGTATTGTACACAGTGAGGCCAACTGACAAACACAATAAAACTCTTTTCTGAGTTAGGCGCTAGTATACAACTTATTAAACATTTATTAATTACACTTACATTGCCTTTGTGGCCATTGATAATTGTCAAGTTTGTTAGACTATTTACTGTATTTAAATAAACAAACTAATTAGTTCGTTTGAAGTTCAATATTATTTACTAACTTCAAAATGGCTGCTTTAGCATTAAACCTGTGATAAAGTATTTATCTCGATTGTTTCCTTAAAGATTATTTCATATAGGTACAATAGTTGAAATATAAAAAAAATACAACCCAACTGATTTAATCCGTTGTCTCTCAAACCCCTTAATTTTGGACCGAAAGAAACATTATTTAAACAATTAGCTATTCCAATTCACGTCATTGCAGTTTTAATTATTTTTGCAAGCCTTTGAAAGGAGTCTAATGTATTTATTTCAGCTTTCTTAAACTTACTTTTTAAAAAAGTAAGTAAATGTGATAATATTAAGTTTTCTAGACAAGAAACTTAACCAAGAATCAGTGTCTCAAATTAATGAGAGTAATATTTGTTGCTAGTAGGTTGGTCAGGCAAATCTGTGATCAGTCTTCCCTCTCCTCTTTTCTCGGAACAAGTCTCGTACGATGACGCTATTGATCTGAAGGAAGCACTGGTTCTCTGAATATCTCTCTTTCTCTCTCTTCCTTTTGTTTCCTCCTTTATTCTATTTGCTTTCTTTCGGTCTTTTTGTACCACTGCGTCTGAATGACTCACCTTCAAATCAATTGGTCTTTTTTTTTATATAGAGACTGTCCTGCCCTTAAATTGCAGTACTTTCTCTTTCTGACCCATTGACCCCGTTAGTGCTGTCCTTTTCTTACCGGGAGAGCAGGGCTGTCATTTTTAGCTTACTAATGAACCTCATTATTTCTACAAAATAATCCAGGGGTGGCCATGATGTGGCTCATGCAGTGCTTTTCACATTGCAAAATAATACATTATTTTTATAAAGTTGAAACTTCTCTTAAACACAATTTTGTCATGGTTAATAATGCAAAACACAATTTTGTCATGGTTAATAATACAAAACACAATTTTGTCATGGTTAATAATGCAAAACACAATTTTGTCATGGTTAATAATACAAAACACAATTTTCTCATGGTTAATAATACAAAACACAATTTTGTCATGGTTTATAATACAAAACACAATTTTGTCATGGTTAATAATGCAAAACACAATTTTGTCATGGTTTATAATACAAAACACAATTTTGTCATGGTTAATAATGCAAAACACATTTTTCTCATGGTTAATAATACAAAACACATTTTTCCGGTAAACTTAGGAACTAAACAAAATACTCAAATATAACATTATTATTGGTTTGAATGATTTTTTTAAAAATAATTTGTCATATTTTGTTGGTTTTAATGTGAAAACAAACTTGGCAAAGCGAGAAAAGACAAAAACAGGCTAAATAAATTAATAAATTTGGTAAAACTATTTTTATTTGACACACTCGATTATAAACTAAATTAAAAAAAATATTTTGCAAAATTAAAATAATATGAATGTTAGGCTTTAAAAAAAAATAGAATCCAAGTTATAACACAATATTTTACTTCGTTTAATTCACTCGCCGAAGCCTTTCTAGTTGTAGTGTGGCCATCTTGTTAATAATAATAGACAGTGTCTAGAAATATAATTTAATCAAAACTACTGGAGCGAATTTTGAAAAATTCGACTTTTTTTTCTCTTTGTGCCCTTCAATAGACAACCCTTAAATTTAGGGTTGGATATCTAATTCCAAAAATCCCTCTTAGGAATCTTATCTCAAACCCAGATACCAAGTTTGAGCCCATTCGATAAAATAGTTTTGGCTCTAGCCCGAGGTACAGACAGACAGACGGCATCGTGAAAACCGCCTTTTTTGTTTTGTTTCAAGGAGTCGTGAAATGTCACCATTTTTTAAAATCTCGAGTTTGAATTTTTTGACGATCAGAGACGATCGGAGATGTCTAGAGAAAGTAAAAATGACATTTCTTGTTTTCCCTTATTTTGTGAAAGTCGGGAGTTTTATTAGTACAGGCAATACTTAGCGAGTCCTGCGAGTGCTCTTGGTCCATCTTGTGGAGGTTTGTTGTGATGTTTATTGCTGAACTTTTCCACAATCCAGGAGAGGATTGTTGGCGAGTTTTCACACTTCCACATTAAATATTTCGACTTCTGGTTAAAACTTTCGAAGTTGTATTAGCAGTTTCACAACTCCAGCTCATCTCTTGCTATTAAAGTCCTCATTTGTACATTTTGACCAACCAAAAAGGTCGATATTGGGTTCACAAGGGTAGACACTTGTATTAAAGAGAAGATAGTAAGTACAATTTACTGAGTGTGTGTTTACGTCCAACTTGATAGCCTTTGTCAGATTCTCCAAGGGGTCCGTGGCCCAAAACAGATTAAGAACCACGGGTGTTATATAGTTAAAACATCTGCAAATACTGTAGCTGTACAGTCATCTCATAACACTGGTGTGTCCACACACTTGTCCAAGGGGAATTGAGCACCATGAGACGTGCAGCAAGATATTTTAAACACTCGACCTCCCAAAGGCACCAATGAATGAGCTAATACAGCCCGAGCGGGTAGTAAGACGCAGCGCTAAACACAACTCCTGTCTAATGTCTACAAGTTTTGGTTCGTGGTGAGGAAATATATTTTGGTGGTCTCCGGAAGAAGTATAGCTGTGACGTGAATGCCTAGCTCGCACGATGACGTAGAGAGAGCCAGAGAGAGAGAGAGAGAGAGATGCTAACACAATCAGCGGAGAGGAGAACCAAGTATCGACCCAACCCGACCACCGGCCCACCTTGGGGGAGGGAGGGGGGGAATCACGATGGCACATTCTTTGAAACTGTTCTAGCTTAGTGCAAATACATACAACACTAAGCACATGTTGACGATTGCTAGACCGACACCTTAGCTCGGGGGGGGGGGGG